>PVJX010023231.1:0-29556 GCA_004027295.1 Dolichotis patagonum | reverse complement strand
CGGGATGAGCTCAAATGTCCAAGAGCGGAACTGACAGTACCGTACTGCATTTGGGGCTTTTGCTGGGAGTAACCCTTTCTATGCTCTTGCTGTACACACAGACACACTCGGAGACCACGTGGCTATGTTAATTTACTTGACCACAGTAATCATTTCACCACATATATCTACATATATGTCATGGTACACATTTTAAGTAAAAAAGAGAAACAGCTGTTTAGCATACTTTGAGGAGTGTATTTCCAGCATCCTGAAAGGTGTCTGAAAATAGCTATTCAAGTTTGATAAAGTGCTTTCTCTCTGACAGGCTCTCACTATGTAGTTTAGCCTGGCCTTGAAATATGTAGCCCAGGTTGGCCTCGAACTCATGACATTCCCCCCCGCAGCCTCCTGTTGTTGGGATTACAGTTTACCCAGTTTTTCAGCTGAAGTGCTTTCTCTTAGGATACTTGGCGAATGAGGAGATCTTCCATATGCACACCCGAAACACAGCGCTGACTGTAAACTACTGGTGGGATGATGACTGTTACTAGTGATCCAGGACCACTGCTGCCAAAGCAAAACAAAGTTCAGGAGAGACCCCATGGGAAGAATGACAGACATTGATTAAGAGCTCTCTGAGAACCTAGGACATATAAAGAGTGATGCCTACAGAAAATGTTTCCAAAGGGATAAAACTGAGTCAAAAGAGAATTGTGAAGGCTGGAATTACACCCCTCCCCCACAGTGGGAAGTATACACTTATCAAGAGTCAGACGTAGGCCTGCACTTACATTTAACTCAAGTGTTTTCGAATCTCACGCTTCAGGGACATCTGTATGTGCACTCATTCTGTGACTGGCACTCACAACACAAATGATTGACTAAATAGCGTCCTACTTTGGAATGAGCAGATATAATTTCGTAATTTGGTTTTATTTAATACGTAGGGGACTGAAGTGTATTCTTCAAGGAAACAATCACACAGACCTAAATAATGACACCTAAAAAATCTGAGTCTTTGATAAAAGAAACTGATGCTATTTATTCAACCTGAGTTATCATGATGAGTCACATTCGAGGTCCAAATCAAAGACACTGCAACTGGAAACAATTAGATCTCAAATCTTTTAAAAAACTTCGAAACACACCGTTTAATTTCTTTTAGCATACAGCATAGTTTACTCATAAAATAATGCCTATTTATAGAACTCAACAGTTTTCAAAATTTAAAAATAAATAGCACAATTTTGCAATTCTGATTTTACAAGAACACAACCTTTCTGGCACGTAGTGTTTCACAAAAACAGGAAGTTCCACCCGTCTGTTTTCTTCTTCTCCACGCAAATAAGCATCCATACTATTAGTCTTTGGAAACCAAGTCAGAGACAAGAAAAATTCACAGCAAAATAGAATTACTTCAAAATGGGGTCTGGTGCCATCTAGTGAGTGACAACAGCAATGCGTACTCGAGTTGAGGATCAGCCTCGAAGTCCCAGTCAGGACAGCACACTGTGCTCTCGGCTACGCGCAACGCTGCAGGCACACATGCAGACGGCCTGAAAACTGCGTGTGAAATGAGAAGCTGAGCTGAGCTGATGGGGGTTCTTTCTCCTACATGCCACGAGAACTTTTACTATCCAGGAAGAGAAATTAATAGGTAGTTACAAAGGCATACTGGGGCGGGGGCTTTGGCAAATGGAGAAAACAAGAAGTTTCCAAACCAAAAAAACCCCCCAAAAAACCAACCAAAGAAACAAAACGTTCCAAAACCAACAGTTAATCTGTCAGGCAGGAGCTCATGGTGTTAAATACCTGTTGGCAGTGCAAGTGTGGGGGGGAACAACCTACTCTGGCCTTTGGAGTTGTTTCTTTCAGATAAAGCTTCCCAGAGAAAACTGCAATGAACTCACAGGACTGGTTTAAACCAGCCCAAATCACCCAGCCACTCTTCTGCCTGAGAGTATATGTTGCTCAATATACTGCATGCTAAATCCTCCACTCCACAGGCATTCTCCTCCCCATTTTCTGTTTTGTCTTTTTGCTACAGGGTTTCACTATGCAGTTCAGGCTGCCTTGAACTCACTTTGCAGCCCAGGCAGGCCTCAAACGTGCAGTGACCCTCCTGCCTCAGCCTCTTGAGTGCTGGGATTACAGGCTTACAACTGCATGCCTTGCAATGCTCCATTTTCAAACATGCAAGATATGAAGCATGATCTTTAACTGCACATGTGCAATACACCAGCCTCAGGGCTGGGATATCTCTCCGTTCTAGAGTTGCTTACCTGGCAGGCATGAGGTCCTGGGCTCAATCCTCAGTATGGGAAGTAGGGGACTGGAGGGGAATATACCCCTTCCTCTACACATGGTGACAAGTATCTCCAGTGTGCATAGGAATGGGTTTCTCCAATAGAAGCCCCTGGCCTCTTGAGTGTGGGGAGGGACACTGCACCGGAAAATACCCCACTATGCTCAGCTTACTTGCTGTAATAAGCTTTTCATTTTAAAAATACCTCCTCGGTACTTACTGGCTTTGCCAAAGGGCAAACCCACTGTGTTCAGTTACATTATGTGGAGGCTGATGGAAGAGTTACGTCTGGGGTACTTGTGGTAGATCAGGATGAGGTTTTGTGTGAGGGGTGCTTCTGGACATTGAACCTACTGACCTATGTGCCTTTTTTATTTTAAGAAAGTGTCTTGCTGTGATGTCCTTGCCTCAGCCTCCTGAGCAGATGGGACTGTAGCCACATGCCACTGTATCTAGTTTAGAATTTTAAAAAAATTTAAAATTTTTATTTAAATTTATCTTTTAAAAAAAATCAATGGAGCCTGCAAATATAGTAGCATTTAGGGACTATAACTGATAACCACAATGGCCACCTGGAGGCACAAAACCCCTAGAAGACTTTTCTTTTTGTAGGACTTTTCTGATTATCAACAATTACAAACAAAAAAAACAGAAAAAAGATAACAAAAAAAATTGTGGCCAAAAAAAAATTTTTGGCCACTATTACGGGTTGTATCTAAATGTCTCTTGCAAAGCCTAGTGTGCTCACAGGTGGGGCTTTGGGAGGTGGCTGGATCATGGTTACATGATGCTAGGTTAGGGTGTGTGATACCAGGATTAAAGTGTTGCATAACTAAACTGATTTAGCATAGATACAGGTGTGGATAATGGAAACTCCATCCTGGGTTGGACAACATGGTCCAAAAGGCTTGTAGTCTGGATGGGGTAAAAGAAAAGGGAGGCTCCATGCTGCCACCTCCTGCCCCCTCTGCTATGGGCTGTTTCTCTTCTGCCGTGCCTGCCGTGCTACCCTGTCTTCAAGCCAGTCAACTATAAAATCTCTGAAAACTGTGAGCTGAAACAAGCCTTTCGTACTTTAATGTGTGAGTGTTGTTCTGTCTTAACAACGGGACTAAAACAGTCATGTTTACATAACTAGCTCTCTTCAATACTGTACAAGTGTTGCTGAAAGCTGGACCTGGTGGCTCAAGCCTGTAATCCCAGCACTCTGGGAGGCAGAGATACGCGGAAAGGTTGCCTCAAATTCAAGGCTAGCCTGGGGTGCACAGTGAATTCAAGTGAGACCCTGTCTAAAAAAGATAGATTTCTTATAATATTTTATGGGCCGATAAAGTTTTTTTGATAGTAACTTTTGAGAATGTTTCCTTCCTGCCAGGTGGCCTGAGTACTGAGCATGCCCAAGACTTGTTCTTTGTTGCCCTTTCCTTTGTAACTCTGCCCATAATTTGTTTCTCATGGATTTCTCCCAAGAGGCTGGGCTTTTTCCATTCTATTTATCACCATACATCCAGCACATGTGATGTTTGGCACACATGTACTTAATACATATGAGTTGGATGAATGAATAACACATGAATCAATCTTACACAGTCCAACTAATCTACAGGGAAAAGGGGGAAAATTCTCATAACAATAAAGACAATGATAGAAAGTTAAGCAACAATTCTATCAACTGGAGTTAGTAGACTTGATGTAAAACAAAAAACTGTCATCATTCAAAATTTGTTAAAGATTTCAACTGAAAGTTAGCATAAAAGTGTTCCCTGGAAGACTCAATTACAGATCAGTTAATGTAAATCTGGTTACTATAGCAAGATGTAATGAAGCCTGGCGCTTTGTCTGTTTCAGGCTGGGGCAGACTCTGAATATACCAGGTGAGTGTCCAGAGTCCCATAGAGGGAGTGCAGGGCTTTAAGGACTTTTTCTTGAATGGTGTCAACTTGTTCAGAAGGACAGTAATCATCCAGACTTGACCTAGAAGCCAGAGAAAGCACAAGAGGAAAAATACACATTAAATAAGGTAAAATCATACTGTGCAGAGGAAACCTGCATGGGTCAATGTCAACAGAACAATGAAACACAGGTAAGCCAAATTCCTGAATATTAACTGAAAGCAACTGTTTATCCTATGTCAGGTGTTTTACATGACTTAATTCTCTAATTTTCTCACCACTTCCATATAATAGGTACAATGCTTTTGAAGAAATCTAAACCAGATTCACTCATGCAAGGTTATGTAGCTAGTAAATGAGGTGACAGGTCTGAAACGCGGTGGTCTATGTTTAACTGCTCCAGTACTACGGTCTTCCCCCAAGAGGGAGAGGTCACTGGAGAACAGAGGCGCCTAGGATCTCAGTGGCCAGGATTCGTTCTTCTGTCAGCACACGCAAAAGTGGGGGCTTTCCAACTGGTAAAAGGGTCCTCTCCTACAACAATCTGTTAATGACACAATGTAAAGGGTCCATGGCTTGGTCACAGAGAAAATGTGGGACCGGCTGTGCTAGCACTGTTTCCTAGGCTGTACAGGGGGGAAAGGAGTCGAGTGGGCGGAGCAGAATCTACACCTTGGGAGTCTTTCTAGATCTTGCCAGGACCACTTGAGAGACTACTACTGCTTACAGCTGGATCGTAAGATCAGTGTCACCTGGTTCTGGACACAGGTGTGGAAAGCCACTGGAGGATGGGCTGAGAGGACTGATACAGACAGCTTTGTGAAGGAACTGGAACTGGACAATAGCCTAGTCCTTCAAACAAGTGTTTCTGACTTAACCAAAAAATAATAGTCTATAAGACCTCAGCAAACTCATTTCATTCTCTAGTGGTCAGGTTACTTTTATACCTGAGGTGAAAATTTAAGACACAGTGAGTAAATGACAGACAACAATTATCAAGTACTGACATACAGTCATATGTTATATCCTGAAAGTATTGTATATAAAAATGTAAAGATTCTTTCAAATGTGAGCTTCAATGTTGTCAAAACATTGACTTCTTTTAAATATTTATACAATCTATAATGTTCTATAAACATTATAGAATGGTTCCTGTTGGGTGCGATGGAACATGCCTGAAATCTCAGTACTTGGGAGGCTGAGGCAGGAGGATCTCTACTAGTTTGAGGTTGGCCTAAGTTATACAGTGAGTTCAAGTCCACCCTGAACTACATAGTGAGACACAGCCTTAAAAGACAAAATAAAACAAAACAAAATGTAACAGAATGGTTCTGGAGGGAAGCTACTCGTAAGAGGATGTTCTAGAAATCTGGAAGTACATTTTTTCCCTCAATTTTTATTTTTTATTAGTACATAGTTGCAGTACATAATGATTACATTCTTTGTGGAGAGTATTACAACAGTCTCATTTCTTTTTTTCTTCCTCTTCTCCTTTTTCTCCTCTTACATTGCTTCTCATTTGCAAAAGATATATTTCCTATTGTCTATACTTTGTTTTTTATTTATATTTTGGGTTTCTTATATAAGAGAAACCAAGAGATATTTAAGCTTTTGCGTCTGATTCATTTCGCTTAACAGGTGCATCCCTTTTCCTACAAATGACTCAAGTTTATCCTTTATGGCAGTGTGGTACTCCACTGCATATAATTTTCCTTATCCATTCATCTCCTGATGGACATAAAGGCTGCTTCAAAGATTTAGTGGTTATGAATCATGCTGCTATAAACCCCGGTATGTATATATCACTGCAATATGAGGTCTTTAACGCTTGTTTATTATGCTAGTAGGGATTGAAGTCAGGACCCACAGACAAGTGCTTTATCACTGACGTACACCCCAGCTGGGTAGGTACATTTCTGACTGTCATAATTTTTAGATGAATGCTGTGACAGTCAAGTGACCAGGACAAGAGGGCTGCTAGAAGACTTGTACAATGCAGGAGAATTGAACACGCATCACTGTCCTACATACTTTTCAAAGTTCATGAAATATTTGCAATTGTGAGAAATTGGTTTTTAATTTATCAAGCTTAATGGTTTTACATATGAACAAAATATTTTTAAAGTGGATTAAAAATAAAATGGATTAAAAATGAACTAAATTTTCTAAGTATAACTACTGTAAATTGAGAGAAGACTGGATTTTTAAGTCTAGATCTTTCCTAAAAGCTCGTTCAGGAATTGGAAAAATCATGTCTTTACGGCGGTGTGGTGTGTAACGTGTATCTGTCTGCATTTGTGATTGCTGTGTTCACTGACACTTAAAGACGGGAGTCTAATGTGTCACTTGATGCAGGGAGAGCCTTTCCCTGCCCTTCCGAGCTCCCCGCAGCCGCCAGCACTCCCCAGCTGGGGGGGCCCCACTGCTCATCTTCCAGTGCAGTAGTGCAGCATCTTCCACACGTGTACTCATGTGTGCTCTCTCTCCCTCCAATTCTGATTTTCCGCCCTCTCTTTTTAGGACTGTTGTGATACTATAGGGTCCACTCAGATAATGTCATTTCAAAATCCTTCAGTGAGTCATACAAGTCTTTTGTGCCACACAAGACAACATATTCACAGATTCTAGGGATCAGAATGTGGACATCTTTGGTGGGTCGTTACTGATAGGTTCTGCTCGCCTGGGGTTTAGCTACATCTTCCCAACTTGGCACCACACCCACAGAAACAACTTATCTCTCCAAGAGTAACTTCTAGGTTCCCCTTCTTATTCCAGAGATAAACCTCTTGCTCCCTTTTGTGCATGCACCAAGCCCTTTCCAATCCCAAGACTCCATAAAGACCTAAGCCTCCACCTCCAGCCCCCAGTAAATCTTTGTCTTCCGTTTTACACAGGCAGATGCTTCTTCAAATCAGCAGTTAATATGGCATTTTGCCCACCTCCCAAACTCCTCCCCCAGCCAAAACTAATAAAAGTAGTCCCACTTCTCTGTTCTCGTTTGAGATTCTCTGTACCCCCTGCACTGTGAAGCTCTCTCAGGCCCACCCCTTTGTCTTCTTATGTTTCTCATTTTCTCTGCACTGCTTCAGATTGAGTGCCCCAAAATAATCAGTTAACTTAGCTTACCATGCTTACCTTGCAATTGTCACAAGAGTGGGTTTTGGTAATTTTCTTAGTAAACAATATACAGACTGAATGAGGCACTCAATTTCTTGTTCTGTGCTGATATGGTGAGGAAGTTCTGAATAATCACAGGTTAGGCCAGCTTGGTGAACCTGAAAAAAAGAATTAAAAATTATAATGTAAGACTTTTTTTTTTCCTTTTTGGTCTTGAGACAAGATTTTGCTATGGAGTTCAGGTTGGCCTTGAACTCACTTTGTAGTCCAGGCTGACCTCAAACTCACAGGGATCCTCCCAACTCAGCCTCCCAATTGCTGGGAGCACAGACATGTGCCACAACACCCGACCAACTTCGTTGATTTTTGATTTTTTATTTTAAAGAGAATAAAACAAAAGAGGGCAGAACAGAGCAGATCAGAACAGGACACCATAGGCAACATAGTACTTTACATTAAGACAACCGGAAATTAACAGTAGCTAACACCATATCTCTTTCTCTGCTATAGTTGAGCGTAGTTTCAAGTACAGTATCAAACATAACAAAATAGTATAAAACCATTCAAAGAGTGAAAGAATCACAGGGCTTTCTGAACCAAATAACAGAAAATGATCAATGGGTACTATAATATCTCATTTTCGATAAAAAAAATTTTGTTTAAACTATCACACATATTCAAATCCCAATAAGACACAATGTGATAGATGGAACCAATAATAGTAGAAGAATAGAAGCATGGTAGGACTTCTAAGAAGGACGATATTAAATCAGCAATAGCTGTCATAATGTTTTGTTTTCTTCAAAACAGCTGTTCATACCATCATGCATGATATAAAAATATGGAACGCTTCACGAATTTGCGTGCCATCCTTGTGCAGGGGCCATGCTAATCTCTGTATCGTTCCAATTTTAGTATATGTGCTGCCGAAGCGAACACAACTTCGTTGATTTTGAAAGATTCTTTGATTAGTAATTGTCCTGTTGACAAATCTTTTAGTTTTTTTAATGGGATGGGACTGTTTTTGTCCTTATCAGGTTCTTTTTTTTTTTAAATCAGTACCGGGGATCGAACTCACCACCATGCGCTTGCAAGGCAGGCGCTTATGCTGCTGAGCTAAATCCCCAGCCCTTTAACAGGTTCTAAGTCATAGAAGTTCTCTGCTGAGATTTTGGTAGAAGTGGCCTACATGCTCATCTGGACCTACTTTTCTAGCACTAATACTTCATGGTTTTTTGATTACGGGTTCACTTAGTTTCTCTGAGTTTTGAGTCACTTTTGATAATTTAAAATTTCTGGCAACTTACATTTCATCTAGAGTTTAAAAGTTGATATAAAACTGTAATATTCTCGCTTTTTTCTTTTATCATATTATATTACTTGCTTTTTAAATACAGGTACCTAATACTGCCTTCAGAGCTTTGAGATGATAAGTCTTTTACCTTATTTAATGTACTGTTTTCTTGTATATTCATTATGCATAATCATACACTGCCAGTATCTATGTTTTAAGTGTAAATGAATAGCAGTCTAGTCTTTGCATTAATGTAAATATTTCTGAAAGCTAGATCAGCTTGAATGTTTTGAAAACCAGAGCTTGAATATGCCATAATTTTGCCTAAGTTACATAAGAGCAAAGCATGGAAAGCACACTAATCTATTTTATTGGTGGCTTTAGATATTCACCAATGATTCAATTGGTAATGATCAGTCAGTGTGGTAAAATGATGGATTTTTCACGTTCCTTCCCTAAAAGAATCAAACCACCCAAGTGTTCTTGCCATGCAGCTACAAGCATATCACATTTGATTACATAAGCTGACGGGACACCGGTCATCCCTTTCTCCAAAAACACTGCGCAGAAACCCCCCCCAACAATAAAAAATTCTAGATGGGATGTTTAAAGCACACCTGCCTGAAGATATAAAGTATTACATGAACTCAAAGCATTTCCAAAACCTGGGTGTCTTCCACTTCCCATTCTTAACATTCGTAAACAGGAGTGGACCTGGGAGTAACTCAGGATTAACCAAAAAATTCTTTTGCTGGTATTTTTATTCTTAAAAATTAAGCATTAATAACTTAAACATTAGCTCAAATAAAATGGTTTGATGGACCCCACAGATTTAAACACCTCTTACTGTAGTAAAAGAGGCACCAGACTAAGAGGAAGAGAAAGAGTAAGAAGAGGAAGAAGAGGAGTTAAAAGTCTCAGCTCTTAGCATAAAATCTGAGAAAAATCACCAGAATTTTTAAGCTCCAGTTTTCTCATCCCAAGTACTGGGTAAAATGAAAAAAGAAAATAAGTTTCGAAGACTATACAATGCTTTAAAAATAAAGGAAATTATGATTTAGTGTCTTTGGCTACAGTATTCAGATCACTGTTGACAAAAAGAGCTGACACACTCAAAACGGAGTAGCCACAGCTCTTTCTCTTTTATTTTACTTTAAAGAGAACAAAACAAAACAAAACAAAACAGAACAAAGCAGATCAGAACAATGTGAGCAATACAGGACTTCAAAACAACAGGAAATCAACAGTGGCAAGTATCATTTGCTTTCTTCAAAATAGTGGTCCATACTTTCACATACAATGAATTCAAATAAAACGGAATAGTATAAAATGGATCAAAATTAAAGAATGAAAGCATTGCAGGCCTTCAAAACCAGACAGTAGGAAAATCAACAATGGCTACCATAATTGTCTTGTTTTCTTCAAAATAGTTGTCCACATCTTCATACATACTGAAATCAAGTAATAAAAAACAAACTAAAACCAATCAAAACAAAGAATAAATGCATTACTGGACTTTGAAACGAGATGATAGGAAAACAGCAATGGCTACCATAATGTCTCGTTTTCTTCAAAGGTGCTGTTCATACCATCACATGTAATAAAATCAATTCTTGTGAACTCTTTAGAAGTTCTAGGCATGTATAAGCCTATACATGTACATTAATCCTTTCTGTATTAGAGGCAGAAACAAAACAGAAAACAAAACACAAGAAAAACAAGAAACAAAAGAGGCAAATAAATAACAATTACAAAGAGCCCAAAACAATAATACAGGCTTTCAAAACAAGCTGATAGGAACATAACAAAGGTTGTTATTTTGCATAGTTATCTTCAAAAGTTACTCAAAGGGCTGGGGATTTTTAGCTCAGTGGCATAAGCGCCTGCCTTGCAAAAGTTACTCAGATTACCAGATATAGTCATGCAAAATTGATCTAA
Source organism: Dolichotis patagonum (assembly GCA_004027295.1). Lineage (NCBI taxonomy): Eukaryota > Metazoa > Chordata > Mammalia > Rodentia > Caviidae > Dolichotis > Dolichotis patagonum. The sequence goes on along the minus strand of PVJX010023231.1, from coordinate 19,028 downwards.
TCCTATGAATGTTAACTGTTCTGTTCCAAGAACAGAATTAGAAAAACAATCTTCTTAAGTGTATATATACAAATTTGTATCTTTTTTCTTTTCCTTTCCTTTTTTTCTCCTTTTCCCTGAGATACTTTTTCCCCTTTGAGGAGTTTCGTACCCTTTCACAAAAATTCATTGAAGATTTTTGTATCTTACTCTTTCAGTTTTTTACACTAGGGAGACAACATGGTATTTACACATATGAGTTTGATTTATTTCACTTTTGAGTATGGTCTCAAGATGCATCCATTTACCTATAAAAGCCTCAATGTGATCCCTCTTTATAGCTGAGTAGGACTCCACTGTATAAAAATATATCTTTTTTCTAATCCATTCCTCAGTTGATGAGCATTTAAGTTGTTTCTAAGATTTAGCTATTATAAATTGTGCTGCTATAAACATGGGTGCACATATCCTATCTTTCTCATTGGTTTCTATAATTGGAACTTTTTAAAAGCACTAGCCTGGCAAGTGTGAGGTTGTGAGTTTGATCCCCAGTACCCCCTACCCCCAAAAAAAGAGAGAGAGAGGAAAAGAAAAGACAAAAGGAGTACAGACTGGAATCAGTAAGAAATGTTAGAAACTCTGGACTTACTCTTCGGTGGAGAGTTCTGTCAACAAAATTAAAAAAGACTAACAGTATCTTTGCATCATACATAAAATTGAGAAAAGAATGGTTTTCCCAGAAAACTTTTCCAGTATTCTGGTTTCTAAAAACTCTGCTATTTTTTCACATTTCTTTTCTCAGTAATTAAGGAACACAAATAAAAATGAGACATTTTAACAAAAAATAAACTGGTCTACTCAAAAAACTGCCTTTAAATAAGGTCAGTTTTGCACTTTAATAGAAATATTTACCATTTCATAGTCTGGCACTTCCATCCGTTTTTTCAAACTCTGGACAAGTGGAACTAGTGATTCCATTCTGGAAAAAAGCCAACCCACTTAATTAGACACTACAACCACATCAACTAAAATTGTGTAGCAAATGATATGTTATACTTAACTCCCACCATGGACAACACGCTTCGTGTGATATTTAGGAATGAAAGATAAAGCTGCTTGAATATCACCTTAAAATACAAGAAATCCATGTTCCCTACTGTGTTACCGGGTTTCTGTGAGCCTCTGAGTCCATGACTGGGCTCCCTGCGGGCGCTGATGTACTACCCAGCATGCTCTGCGGTCTGCGGGTCTGGGGGAGGAGCCACCTTCATGGTGTAGACTCAAGATTCTAAGGTAGCTACAGTTACTTCTGACATTAAGTTTTAAACTTGGCTTGAGATTTTGTGCAATCACAAAATAGTGGGTACTCTTCAGTATTTCCAGAACTCAGATCTTGTAATGCTTTTCTCTATCTTCCTCTAATTTCAAAAAAACAGAATCACTTTTAGAATTCCCTGTACTGAAAAGAAAAGACATTAGCTGATGTTAAAGTGTCTGATCAATATTTGCCAAAAGATATGATTAAACTATTATGATTTTTCCATACCACTGCTTTCCTAAATTAAAATTATGCAAGCTTTGTGATATTTACATTTCAGGAATATCTGAATAGTTTAAAGTAAAATTTACAGTGAGTATGTTGAATAGTTAATACACACACATTGCAAAGGTGTCTCTTGCTCATATACTTCATCTCTTAGTCAGGACTCCTCACTCCAGAGGCAACCACAATCCTAGTTTCAGTACTTCTACAGAGCTGATAAATTATTCATGGAACTGCATCCTCTCTGTCCTCAATTTTTAAACTTCGAGAGAGGGTCTTGCTAAGTTCCCGAGAGTTGGTTCAAACTTTCTTTTTTCTTTTTTTTTCCATTTCAAACTTTCTATATTCCTGCCCCAGCTTCCCAGAGTGGTGGCATTAAAGGCATGTGCTACCATGATCAGCTCAGGGCCAAGGATTTAGCTCAGCGGCACAAGCATCTGCCTGGCAAGTCTGAGGTCATGAGTTTGAATCCTGCTACCAAAAAAAAAGGAACACCAGGACCAGCTCATTGATGAATCAGTTTTAATAAGCATCACATGACAAGTCTAAGGGGTTGCTTGTACTCTGACCTAAATACACTATGATTCTAATTTCCAATTGTATGTTATAGTACAACTGATTTCTTATAAGAAACTGTTCACTGTAGTTTGTGGGTGACTTAATTTTAAAATAAGCCTGGTCTTTTCAAGTGCATGAGGATAAAAATTTTGCCTAATGGTTTGTAGTTTTCTGGCCTCATTTATAATAAACTATATATATGCTACTTATTTATTTACTTCCTTTTGTGGCACTGGGGTATGAACCTGGGGCCTTGCACATCCCAGGCAACTGCTTTACCATTAAGCTACATCCCTAGCCCTATGAGACATTTTAGAGAAAAATAACTATATTTTTTCATGCCAGGTTTCACAGGACTTTTCATGTTTTCAAAGTAATGTTGACAATGTGAAAATCATGTTGACATAAGTGACTAGATGAATAATCTGACCCTCAAATCTTCCTCCCTCACATTGTGAACAGATTGAAGATAAACTTCACTACTTGTAGCTAGGCTATCTTTTTTTTGGTATTGGGGATCAAACTCCTGACCTCACGCTTGCCAGGCAGGCACTTAAGCCACTTGAGCTAAATCCCCAGCCTTTTTTTTTTTTAAAGTATCTAGGGAATCATGCAGTACTTCTATTCATGTAAATATTATGCAACGATCAGATCAGGGTAACTGGTACGTATATTCATTACCTCAAACATTTATCATTCTTTCATTGAACTATTCTTAAAGGGCAGTTTTCTTATTGCAATTTACTTGTCAAGTAATTTACTTCTCTATTGATAGGTTCATTTTTTTCTTTCTTATTCTATTTAGAACAGGGACTACCCAGGTACTCATTTTTAATTCTCTATATGTTTAGGGTCAGTACTTACACAACAACAACAGCATGTGACTTTGGGAACAGCATGTGACTTTGGGAAATTTACTTACACTGTGTCTCAGTTTCCTCATCTATAAAGTGAACATAGTAATAATGTATCCATAGGTTGTTACAGCGGAAAACAATGACACAATGCAAGGGAAATCCTTAGATACAAATCACACTAAAAACGCTCAATAAATGCTACTATTGGTGAATCTGTGTTGAAATAGAGTAGTAACTCTTTTTTTCTGGTAATGGGGATTGAATCCAGGGCCTTTACACTGTGCTAAAGCCCTAACCCTTTTTAGTTTGAAGAGGCATCTTGCGAGGATGCTGTCTTGGTTACTTTTCTCTCACTGCCGAGACAAAATACTTGATGCCCAAAATGAAGGAAGGAAAAGTTTATTTAGTTTACATTTTTGAAGGTTTCAGTCCATACTTAGCTGGTTCCAAGGCAGGGTGGTATGGCATAAGGGGCAACCGTTAATGGTGGCAGCAGGTACCAAAGGTGACAAGAGCAAAAAGGGCTAAAGGGGGAAAGCATGCCTCCTTCCCTCCCTTATACTGTACGCTGGCTACCTGCTCCTGGATGGGTACAGCACTCACACTGCCAATCCCAGCACGAGACAGTGAACCAATCACAAATGCTAGACTCAGCTGCCTTTGAAAACATGACCACATGAGGCTTTGGGAGGACATCCAGACACAAACCATAGTAGCTGCTAAGCTGCCCAGGCTGGGCTCTTAACTTGCAATCCTTGTGACTTAGCGTCCCAATGTGTGTGTCGCTAAACCTGGCTAAATAGTCATTTTAAAAAGCAACTTATCTAGCAAATTTAGGAATACAGTTAGGACTGAAAATTAGCAGATTTGGAGAGAAAGAAAATGTTTTAGAGCCTTACCTTGGGTTTGAAGCCCATCTCTGTACGGTTTCTTCATCATCACCATCACACAAATCAGCAAAAGCTGCCTCTAAGTCTTCTAGTTGATGAATTCGAGTATCAACAATATCTACCAAATCTTCCTTTAAATACATTGAAAAGCTGAGAATATACAGTTATTCTTTCAAAAAACAAGTGAAATCTTGTTATAATGAAAAAAATGCATTATTTTCATATGATGAGCTTGCCCAATAAACATAGATGCACATGTGTGCACAAACATACACACACACAAACTTCAGACAGTCTTTTAAGACAACGCTAATAAGTTACAAGACACTACTCAACAAGTAATGAATGCGTAAAATCCAAAAGAAACAAATGGTAGGTACCTCAGTTAGGTTACTAGCAGGCTTTTTAAATTGGTAGAGCTCTTGTAAGATTTTGTATTCCTCCTAGAAAAAAAAAGTTAATTTTTTTTTCAGTGATATGCTTTAAGTGAAGGACAGACTTGTATGTGACAGAAAGAGAGCATCTTAGATAATTATTCAATGATTTGTTTGGAAGAATCAGGGGAACAATGCATACTATGGATTTCTATTGTAAACAGAACTTCTTCAGGGCAGCTCTTACCCAGCTGGCGAGGACAATGAAGTCTAAACAGTTACCACAGAACACCAGGTAGCTACTGGGTTAGGAGATGAAAACAACACCCCATCATGTAGATGGATATATTCTAGGATCTTAATAAACTTTAGCTATTTATAAAAGATGGAGCACAAAGACACTACTGGAAGCACATTGGCAACCACAAAACCTGTGTTAGGAGGTTCCACACAAAGGAAGTAAGATGCCTGCTGTACCCGGACTTTGTGGGAGAATGCCTCTTTCCCCTTGCTTGGCACACCAGACAGTTTTCATTATGTAGGTGAATACGTTTAGCCCAAATACCGCTATTTAAGGCCACTTCCAGGAAGAAGTCATATCTAAGGACTGAAACTTACTAAACACACTAGCATCATGCTCAATGCTTTACTAACCCTAACACAATCCTAGGAGTTCAGTATGACTGTTTTTCAGTGTTAGGGATCAAACACAGGGTCTTGTTACATGCTAGGCACATACCCTACCACTGAGCTCTTTGGCTGGCCCGGCATGACTATTATTCCTAGTTTATTTATACTTGAAAAACTGCAGATCACAATGTTAAGTAACTTTCCTAAGATCGTAGTTTATAACAATAAATGTAACAAAAAAATTCCTTTTATATTAAAAATATACTTACTAAATTCTAAAGTTAAATAAAGATTGAGTATCCCATTATCCAAAATGCTTAGGACTAAAAGTATTTCAGATTTTTTTTTTTTTTTTTTTGGTGGTACTGGGGATTAAACCCAGAGCCTTTGGACTACGCTATGTGCTCAGCCTTTTTCAAAATTTTGAGACAGGGTCTTATTAAATAGCTTAAGCTGCTCAGGCTGGGCCCAAATTTGTGATTTGTGAATTTGTCCTACTTCTGCCTCCCAGAGCACTGGGATTATAGTGTGCTACCTCGCCCAGCTAGGTTTTGGAGATTTCTGGATTTTTGGATATTTTGAATTGACTTAACTAGTGCATTTCAGGTGGTTCTCAAAAGATGTTGAATTTTGGAGCATTTTAGATTTTGGAATTAGGATGGCTCAAACTGTATATAATTTTAAAAGATTAAAAAGTAAGAAGAGTATGTGGCACAGTATAGCCTCCAAGACCTAAAATACTTACTATATGGCTTTTTGCAGAAAGTTTCCTATGTTCTAATCTAGAGAAATGCCATAAGACTCTCAAGATCTATGTTTTAAAAAGTCTCTACCTGACTGAACATTTCTTTGAAGGGATTCTTGACCGAAAAGAAATCTAAATCAATATCTAAAACAAATGCATCATCGGCTTTCTTCAAAATTTCCAGAATCTCCTGGGTGCAGGCTGTAGTCTGACACTGTTGACTTTCGGAAGAACAAAAACACGAAGACGACGGCTCTCGGCACGCTTGGCCCATGCTCTGTGCCCCTGTGTCCTTCTCCAGCTCTCCTGAAGGACAGTCACAGTGAGAAGCAGAAGTGTTTTCCAAACCTTCCAGTGCTAGCTTGGCCTTCTTTGCAGAAGGTACTGAAGCATTTTCTCCTTGACTAGCACAAAGTTCATGAGGTTTCACCATAATTACATCCAGTTGTAACGGTTTTTGGTTCTCTAGCTGGTCTTCAGGAACAAAGAGACCATCGCTTAGGAAGTAATGATCTGTGCTTGTGACCCTGGATCAGAGGAAAAAATTATTTTAAAGAAGAATGAACAAACTAGCTGACATTTTGCTATAGTGCTACAGATTCAAGACGAGATATATTTGACAAAAACTAAGAGTCGTCATTAGCATTTGTTCTTTCTGTTCTTCTGTAGCAATATCATTCTCCATATCCTCAGCTGGACACTCAACTGCCCAAAGTGCAAAGAGCAATTCATAGTCCACCTATGGCCACTTGAGTAAATGCTGGTTAGTGGCTCTGAATGGAAGCAAAGTGTCCTGAGCCTTGATCTACTGCTCTCTGCTGCCTGGCAGCAAACGCAGAAGAGGCAAGTTACTTTGGGGTATGGGGACTCTTGAGACAGTGCAACATGAACACAGAAGGAAGTAGAGTACCCCGACTGTGGAGTTGCCATGTAGGCCTGGACTGTGTGTAATGAACTCTAACATCAGACAGGAAAAAAATCCCTTTGTTTAAGCCAGTGCTACTCTGGTTTCTCTCAGACCAACTGAATCTGTATCTGAAATCACTTAAGATTAAGGTTATGACTGGAAATAACATTTCTTAAGAGAAGCTTCCTCTGATAGTCAAGGCTTTGTTAAACTCTATACAACCATATTTTCAACAAGAAAAGCAACTTTAAACTACTCATGCACTTGGAGCACACAATCCACAGACTGCAGACCCGTCTCTCTTTTTACTCTTTCCCCCTTTTCTTCTCTCTCTACCTCTCCCTCTCTCCACCTGTCACTGTGTTGCCCAGGCTGGACCCTCAACTCTGCCTCAGGGGATCCTTTTACCTAGTCTCCCTGGTATGCAGGACTATAGGCATGCCACCATGTCCAGTGCAGTTTCTGATTCCAGATATACTGGCATATTCTTGGCATTTCAACTATATTGTGCCTTGGCAAATACTTACATCAGTATGGTCCAGTATATTTCTTCCAGAGATACCCTTATCAAACAAAATGACAGTATTCACTTCCCACCTGCCCACACCTAGCACAGTTGTACGAAAAATAGATTTATGCCATCATCAACTAATGTGCAAGCTTACTAAAGACCGTACCGTCCTAAGAAAGACAAAGCTTTATCCCCAACCTAAATTTATGTTGTTTGCAGTAACAGAAATTTTACATTCATCTTATTTATACAGTGCACATAGAATCTCAGATTGCATATATGCAATGTTCATTCAATAAATTTTTACTTGCAGGATTAACTAAAATCATGAGATAATTAAAATACTCCAAATATTGTTGTTCAAATGCTGTGTCAAATCATGTAAAATTATTTCATTTTGCATTTTGAATTAGGCGTATTCACTTATAAAATCTGCTCTTTCACACAGACCAGTATTATTATATTGACTAGTTTTCCTTTCAAATTTTAAAATACATTCATATCACATTTCATACCACAACAAAGTTATTTGTCCAAATGGTAAGAGGACATACCAGCAAATTTATGTTAGCGCAGGAATAAAAAGTACCATTTTCAATAAGAAAGACTATTTCAATTTCCACATATTACTATTTCATTCCACTAGTCTTCGAATTCTAGCAGGTTGTGATTACAATGCTTAAAATATTCATTTCATTGCAAGAGAATTTATAAATTACATACTGATAGTTTAAAAACTGTTATAGTATCACAATATATAAAAAGCATTGATTAAATAGGCTGTACAACAAAAACAGGAACATGTAACTCAAGTCAGAAGCCCTACAATTTAATTGTGACTAAGTAATTACCTAAAACTAGTCATATTAATAAAATTAAAACTTACAATCTACCTATTCAATCTTTGGGGATTAACAACAACAACAACAACAACACCCATTAACAAAAATACAAACTGACATAATTTTGCTTTCTCATTCCTATTAAACTCAACACATTATATTTTGGAGGATTAAGGCTCAACCTGACACTATTTGTGTACAGAGAATATTAGGAAGTTACAGGAAACCAAAGTAAGAAAGAAGCACTCAAATCCTTTCAGTTATAAATATGAGGAAATTACCTGATTGTCGTGGTAGAAGTATCTTTGCCTACAAAAAAATGGTGTTTTCCCTCTCTGATTTGTTGCGCCCAAGTGGGATGAAGCCATACAATGTGAGAAAAGTGGCCAGCATAAACTGCAGGCATAATCCAGTTTTCAATGCTTAACTCTCTGAAAAAGAAACAGCACCATTAGAATGACAGTGTATTTTCCTGAATGTCATTTCATCCACAGAATTTTAAGACAGCCAGTCTCAAGAGTGTGGTGCCTCGGAGGTTCCAGAGGCTTTTTCAGGATGACCACTATTTTCTTAAAAATATGAAGGTATTACTTCTCTTTTTCATTTTATTGACATTTGTCTGATGGTTCAAGAGCAGGAGTGAGTTGACGTCCTAAGAGTAATCAATACAACAGCACAAGATCTATATGTATTCATTGTTATTTTCCATTATGAAGGACTAGTACCCCCTGCCCCAAAAAGCAGCAGCAGCTAGCTTCACTGAAGACTGCCACTGATTTTATTAATTGTTGATTGTGAGCACATATTTTTTAAATAGTCTGTGTGGCAAAAGACAGGTGCATAGAAATCACTTTTGCTACATACCTTGAAGTACAATGGTTGCCCCAAAGAAAAGCATTTGTGTTTCAATTGTAAACCAAGTATTATTTTACTTGAAAGAAGGAATGAGCACAGTCAGGTGTGGTGGTGCTTATAATTCCAGCGCTCTGGGAGGCTGAGGAGGATGGCAAGTTCAGGCCCAGCCTATGCAATTTAGCAAGCTGGCCAGAACTTGTCTCAAAGATAAAAAAAGGGGCTGGAGATGTAACTCAGTGCAGGGGCCCAGGGTTCAATCTCTAACACCAAAAAGAAAAAGAAAGAAGGTAGGAGTGATCAATAAAGTATTGTTATTTAGACTGGAGGTTGAACTGTTAGGGTCTACATTCCAAGAAGGCTTTAAGGTACTGTCACCTGTCAAGTTTCAGTGTAGTATCAACAAATATTTATAAATACCTGAAAAGTCTGTAAAAATTCCTTTCCTTAACTACATGTCTATGAGAGCCTCGCCTGTCATCATAAAGTTAAGCCAAAACATATGGTGACAGAGTAAACATAAAAACAGGTATGAAAACTCAGCAGTCTTCTCTAGAGAAATATTAAAGAAACCCACAAGAAGTTAAACAATGCAACTCTTTTCACTTAAGTTTTTTTTTTTTTTTGGTACTGGGGATCGAACTCATGACTGCATGCTTGCAAGGCAGGTGCTTAAGCCACTGAGCTAAATCCCCAGCCTAAGTTTCTCCCCCCCAACCCTTATTAAAACAGGGTCTTGCTATGCAGTGCAGGCTGGCTTTGAACTCACTATATAGCTTAAACTCATGATGATCCTCCAGCCTCAGCCTCTTGAGTGCTGGGATTATAGGAGTGTACCCCCCATGCCCAGCACATAAGGTACTTTTTGTTTTGAAAAATATATTTAGTTTTTATAAATGATCTTGTTTATGTCAATACATTAAGCACATCTGCTTCATTTTTTTTCTAATTTGTAAAATATAAAACTTCCAAATATAAAAGTAAGTAAGGACCAACAGTAGAGTTACCACATTTCTTTAGGCATTAGTGTTTTGGTAGTTCGATCCTATAATCTCAGCACTTGGGAAGCTGAGGCAGAAGGACTGCTACAAGATTAAGGACACCCTGCGGTACATAGTGAGATCCTGACTCAAAAAGCAAAACAAACAAACCAACAAACAACACAAACCAAAAAAACACAAACAAAAAAAATTAGTGCTGTGATTTGAGGTTCTGGACAAATTCAACTGAAAAAGGTGCAGTCAGGTAAAATTAATCAATTTACAACTGTATCCAAGAAGGGATAGCGACAGAATTTCAGGGAACTATATTATAAAAAAAGAGGACAGTATGTCATCATGAGAGATATATTAGATATGATCCTTTCTGAAAGGTAGAGCAATAATTCCCAATTCCAACTCCATCTCTATGATTCTATACAAGTAAAAGTCAACAGGATTTGTGCCCCAAAAATAAACCGAGAAGGAGCTCAATACTTGAAAAAAGGATATGCAAAGTAAGATGTGCCGCTTAGGGATGGGGATACAGCTCAGAGGCGCCTGCATGGCAAGTGTGAAATCTGATGACCAGTACCTGCCTCCTTCAAAAAAGTTGAATACAAATTTCCTTTAAAAAAAAAAAGATGTGCTGCTCATATTACTACTGCACTGCATCAGTAAGACACATTGTCTTATATGTCAGTATTCGGATTTTAACAGAGAACAAGGGACAACTTTCCCAGATCACTAGTAAAGCCTTTTCAAATTGTCTAAGTTCTATACTCTGAATGAGAGCTTAGCAAACAATGGCTGGGCCATTTTCCTAGATAGAGTTTTATGAAAACACAGTTCTTGCCATTTGTTTACACAGCATGTACTGGCTTTCACATAGCAAAGACAGAAATAGTGATTACACAGAACACATGGCCAGCAAACTGAAAATATTTACCAGCTGGTTTTTTTTGTTTAACCATCTGACTCTTTTAAGAAAATAACTGTTGTAATTTGTTCTGAGTAAAATGAAAAAGGCAAATAAAAACCAAACCTAAGGATTTGGTGAAGTCTGTGTCCCTTAACTGTTTATCGTATATGCCAAAAGTATATTTCAAATACATATGCTATGGTTTGTGTCTAGATGACCCCCAAAACTGAAGATGGTCACAGAGCTGTTTCACAGGTGACTGAATCTAGTGTGTGGACTGATTCACAATGCAGGGCTGGGATTAAGAGTGGGTGACTGCTGGATCATTCCACTGACTGGACTGGCACTGCCCTAATCCTGGTAGACAGGATGCACTATAAGGGATAGAAAGAGGCTTATTTTCCCCTCCCGCTTTTTGCTTTTCCTGTCTTCTCCCATTATGAACTGTTGCCCTCTACCATGTGTCATGCTGCCTTGGAACCAGTTGATAATGGACTGAAACTTTTGTAAACTATGAGCTATGTAATCTATGTAAACTTTCACCCTTTGAGTATCCAGTGTTTTGTCTCAGCAACCAGAGAAAAGTAACTAGGACAACATAAAAGATTATTAATGAAAATCACATTACCCAAACAGTGTTTCCTTATCAAATACAGTGTCTGCTGGCATATTCACGGGAATCAGGAGGTCTGGATGGGAGTCGAAGTGTAAAAAACTTATATTACTGGCAGGAAGATGCTTTGACCCTATAGCCCGATATATGAAAGGCAGAACCTGTAGAAGACACACACAGATTCAGAATTGGCACTGGAATCATGAGCACACTCAAGTACAGACAAGAAAAACATTGAATATAACTGCACATAATTTGAAGTACACCAAGTTGTTAAAAGTGGGAAAAATATAAAATTGGTTAGTTGTAGATGGTTCAAATGAACCCTGTTTTTTTCCTCAGAACTTACAATTTGATCTCTAGGTGCCTTCCTGCCCTCATCTCAAATCCAACAGCTAATTCAGGAAAACAGATCAGCACTAGGGCTCACGAACAAACTGTTAATGCCCATTCTAGCATTAACTGTTATATTTTTAGTTTCCTAGATCTTGGGGTCTTTTAAGTACCTTTGGGGCGTCAGTGCTTGGTTAGGCAGTTTGTAAGGTTTTCTCACCTTACATCCTCTAGAGTTCGAAGATTAATACTGAATTTGAAAGTACCACCTCACCAACACTTTGGTCCTCTCTCATGCTCACAGACGCTAGATCTAGGTCCTGGGAAACGCAACTCTTTCCTCTTAACTTTCTCCATCAGTAAATCTCTTTTTCCTCTTTTAAAAAATGTATTTTGTATGTTGCTGGGGATCGAGGTCAAGCTTTTAAGGCACGGGGTTTACTACCTCTCTCATTTTTTTATATCCAGAAACTTCTATGGTCTTTGTTACTCTTACGACAAATTCCTCAGATCTACAACCTCCTTCGCTGGCTTCCAGAAATCGAGCTTGAGGCATCGATTTTTCTACTATACAGCAGCACAGTCACGAAATGGAAACATCTTTTAGTGTTAATAATTTCTGGGCACTGCTCACACCCCTTTTCTTTTTTTCTTTTTTTGAAACAAGAGCTCACTGCATATTCCAGTGTGTGGGCACCGCGTTAAAGGACAAAGATACATAACATACACACGATAATAAGAGTACTGTCCCCGTGTGGTGTACACAAGCTCGGTTCCCAGTGTCGGCCTCCTATCAAAAAGGCAGGGCACAAGTGGTGAGGCTGGGAACGGCGGGAAGCCGCGTCAGTCGCAAGCTGAGGACACCGGACTAGGGCAGCCACCCGCTCACCTCCTGATGATCCTCCACTACCCACACTGGGAGCTCGGGATAGCGCCGCAGGGAGGCGCGCGGTCCCGCTGAGTCACCCATTTCCGCAATCCCGGGAGCCCCGCGACCACCTGAGAATGCTCCAGCTGCTGCTCCACAGCTATCCCGCGGCGGAAGCGCGCGCTCACCCGGTTGCGCTTCTGGATTGGAGGAACAGAAGTCGGGGGCGGGCACCAGAGCGTTTGAAGTGGACGATTGGTATGCATGTCCATCGCTCTTGTTGATGCACCAATCACCGCATACAAGGCTCTGCGGCGAGCTGGCGAGTTTTCCCTCTGTGGGCCACAGCTTTTTCCAGACGGCTTCTTAATTCTCTCGGCTTCCTGTTCCGGAGGCGCGGGCGGAGCTAGCGTGTTGGCGGCTGTGGTGTTATCTTCACTTTGCTTTGACGGCTACCTGGAGGCCCTTAGCAGGTAAATCGGGTTCCTTGTGGGTGTTTGAAGCAGGAGTGTTTCCGAGGGTCCGGATTTAAAGGAGGTGGAGTCCGCTGCTGGGCAGAGGGCGCCGGAGGGTTGGGGTCCGACAGCTCTGCTCCAAATGTGCGGCTAGTAGCAAAAAGCGACCCAGGGCCCGGAGCCCGCAGGTGAACCGAAGTGGGAAAGGTACCTTTCATTCATTCGTGCGGCGCACGCGAAGGGCCGGCCCAGGCCGCCCGGGAGACCCCCAGGGGGCAAGGCGAGAGCCAGCGATGGCCTCCTGGGGCGCGCGGTCTGGCGTGAGATGCGAGCTGGGAAACAGTCGCGGGTCGGCCGGGTGGCAGAGACCGGGCTGCTGATTCTCCCGGGGAGACGGGGAACTCGGTAAAACAGTGATTACCCTTTGCAACCCTGTGTGCATTGACACACCTTCCTGGACGCATAACTGTTCGGAACAACTTCTTCGCTTTCCCTGCTTTCAAACAGCTAGCCAGGAGCAAACAGACGCAGAAATAGTTACTTTTCCAGTTGCAGCGAATTCCTCGAGTTTTTAGTTAAAATTTGCATGCACAAGATAGCCTAGTTATGCCTTTAGTAGACTAACCTGATCAGGTTTTTTTGACTGTAGGAACATCCAGGAGGGTTTGATAGTGAGTGTTCCGTTAATGATCCTGACTGTTGTCTACCTCTAACTCCATCATTCACCTTTGTGATCTATTAGATCACATGCCCCCTTTCTTGTGCTTAATTGCATTATGTTGTTTTCCTTTTGTTTTCTGGTGCTGGAAATCCACCCACCCCACCCCTGTTGAACTCAGGGCCTTCACACAATTTAAATCCCAGGTTTTAAAATTTATTTTTATTTTGAGACAGGACCTGGGTAAGTTGCCCAAATTGGGCTCGAACTTGTGATCTTTCTGCCTTGGTCTCCCAGAATATTGGGATTACAGGCATGCATCATCACACCTGGCTGGTGTATTTTACTTTTAAAAAATACTTGGAATTTGCAATTTGGTTTTTGAGTTCCTTGAGTCCTGGAAGTTGTGTGTCTTACTCATCTTTGAGTGTACAGGCCTGGGCCAACACCTCAGATGAATAGGCTCATTAAATGCTGCATGGATCAGTGAAAAGATCTGCTTTGAGGCTTGTCCCCTATCCATGGTTTTGATAACGCAGATCTCTTGATATACATGTAAGGGAAATGTACACTTGTGCCAAAGAAACATATACCATTGGTGAGATAGTAAAATGCATTGACCATCTACTGTACAGGAAGCTCTGCAGGGGGTTGTGAGGATACACAAGCCACTGTGAACCAACCTGTGTCTTTGAGGAGCTGATCTAGTAGGAGTCCAACATGGACACACATGACTACAGCATGAGATGCTCTCTGGTAAGTGCTATAAGAGAAAAATTATGAACTAAACCATGGAAGTCTAGAGGACATGGGATCACTTCCCAGAGGGAGTCAGGCAAGGCTTCAGTGAGGAAATAGGTAGATGGAAAATCACTGGACAGATTCATAGGATAGGAGGTGGGAGAGAGTGGGTGTAAAAGACAAGTTGATTGGTGGTACTTGGCATATCAATCATCTGGGAGAGTCTGGGATAGCAAAGGGTTTGTGGGATGGATGACTGAGGATAAGCCTGGAGAGAGACATTGGGTTGACAGTCTATAGGATCTTCAGTGTCAGACAGACTTTGAACTTGATTCTGTTGGTGCTGAGTAGCTTGTGATGGTAGAATAAGCTGTCTGGGCCCCAGATTTATCCTGAGGGCATGGGAATAATAACTATTGGTGATTTTATTTAGTATCCTTATATATTAAACATAGTGATTGATACAGCTCAGTTATCTACAGTTATTTTTCAGAGCCACTCAAAAGTCTAATCTTTTTTTTTTTTTTGGTGCTGGGATCGAACTCACAACCTCGTGCTTGCCAAGCAGGCACTTATGCCGCTGAGCTAAACCCCCGGCCCTGAAAGTCTAATCTTAAGATAAACAGACTTTAGAAAGATATTTGTGAATTAGAGTTTTTTTGTTTAATATTTATTTGATTTTTAAAAAGTATTTTGGAGAAGTTCAGGTATTTAGAATGTTGTTTTTGTTTTTTTTTGAAACAGGATCTCAAAATATAGTTTGTATAGTGTAGGCCAGACTTAAACTCACTGAATAGCCCAGGCTGGTTTTGAACTTGTAACAATCCTCTTGTTTCAGCCTCCCAAGTACTGGGATTATAGACATGTGCCACCACACATGACTAGAAAGTCATTTTTGTTCATATGTTCCATGGGATGAACTGAAAGTGAAAATAAGGACTCACAAATGTTGCATTAACAAGATTATAGTTATATTTGAATTTGAATGCTGGTCTCACTGTGGTGTTTGTGTTTGGTCTATGCCTACTTTATTTTGCAAAGAAGAGAAACTTACCTATGTAGGAGAGATGCAGTGATTTCTTCCCCATCTTGCAGCCTATTCAAGATAGTTTATGCCTATGCTTTTACTTTTTTTAACTACTGATAGTTTTGAGTCAGAGATATACAATAAAAAACATCTTAAATTTTAATTGCAAACCTTAATGCTGAGTGCTTTGGAGAATGCAAGATCAATATTAAGGTAATTGCAGAAATAATAGTATTGGCAGTTTAGAAAACCCTTGAATCTTGCTATACAGTTCAGGCTGGCCTTGAGCTCACTTTGTTACCCAGGCTGGTCTCGAACTTGTAACAGTCCTCCTACCTCAGCCTCCTAAATTCTGAGATTATAGGCATGTACCACGAAAAACCCTTTTATGTCTATTTGATTCTTTCCATCCTCTAGAGCTTCTATTCTGTTTGGAAGATGTGACATACCCAGATGGTCCATCACGATGCAAGGCAATACATGGTGAGTGCTGGGAATGGTGGTGATCTGGGAGAACAGAGAGGAAGCAGGACATGTGCTGGGGCGTAGAGGGTGGGAAGGACGTAGGTGCTAGGGAAGAGGGAATTGTGTTCATTGTTTCAACAATGGACACAGCACAACAAAATTTCGCGTACAGGGCGGGAACCCAGACTGCAGCAGTTAACAGAACATTGCCGAGTGCAATGTTCTTGCACTTGGTGCAGCCTTGTAGCTCTGACGTGCAGGGAGACATAGAGGACGGAACTGTGAAGTTACTTGGTGGATTGTGATTATTGTTGGATCTGCCAGAGAAACATGTTTGCTGTGTTGTAGGATCACAAAAGAGTATTGTGAGAGAAAGTAGTGAGGGTCTGGGGCAGTGATGGGGACCATCAGTAGGGGATCAGGGATATTTTTTAGTAGCTAGCCAAGACATGGGGAGAAGCAGATGAATTAGGGAAGATTTAGAAACAAAAATATGAGAGTTTTATTTTTAAAAATATTTTTTATTAAGTCGTGTAGTTCTATACATGATAAGTTTAAAATAAATTTCTTCCTAAATGCGGCTGGGCAGGAAAAGTGGGCAAATGATTCTCTGGTCTGTGTCTTAAGGAGCAGTAAATGCTAAGAAAGGGGCTGGTGTTGTTGTCTTGGAGGAGAGGATCATTAACGCAGTTAGTTGAATTTGTGGAGTCAGTGAGGTGTTGAAGGAGAGAGGCCCAGTTGCTGGCTGCCAGAGTGAGTGTAGAGTGCAGAGGTTGGTGGATGAGCATGGAACCTCAGAAGGTGTGGATTCCAGGGTACGAGTGGTACCTGAAGTAGTGCGACGGTGCAGGGTCCCTTGGAGAGAATGAGCAGAGGACCTGGGCTGGAGCCCTGAAAAATAGCAAAAGGCCGAAGTTCCAAGCAGAGGAGGAGCTGGCACAGGAGATGGGCGCAGGAGAAGTCAGAGATTGGAGACCCACACAGGGTGTTGTGTCAGGAAGCCAAGGAGAATCACCATGAGGATTAGGGCAGCTGGACTGAATGCCGCACAGGCATCAAGTAAGATGAGTAAAGGAGGCCAGTGGTTTTCAAGGCATCGTGCCTTGTGGTGAATCCACGCAAATGAACTGATGGGTAGCACACAAGCTGGACATGACTGCTTCGCAGATCCCCAGTACTCTGCCCAGTACAGTACTTGTTGAGTGACCACTGCATCTTGTTTGTACGTTGTGTAGATAGACCTGTTGATGGTTGAGTCGGTATAGCACATGTATAAATTTTTTTTCTTATTATTTCCCGTCAGTATGGCACAACTACTACTTATAGAGCATTTACACTTTTTTGAAGTATTGTAAGTAATCTAGAGGTCTTTTTCTTTTTTCTTTTTTTGGTGCTGAGAATTCAGTATGGGGCCTTACATAAGCTAAGCACATGCTCTTGTCACTGAGACATACCCCAGCCCATGATTTAAAGTATATGGGAGAATGCACATAGGTTTTCTGCACATAGGTTTTCTGCAAACACTGTGCCATTTTACATGTCTTATATTGGACATTCTTGCATTTTATTATCTGTGAGGATGAAGGTCACAGCATCAATCTCCTTGAGTATTGAGGAATAACTATACACTTTTGTCCTGTGTGGGCAGTCATATCACCATGTCATAGATTGGCTGGCTTAAGCATCTAACTTTTATTCCTCACTTTGTTTGGCTACTGGAAGTCAGATGAGGGTTCCAGTGTGACTGGGTTCTTTTCTGCGGGAAGAGCCTTCTCGTTTAGAGGTGGCTGCCTTCTTTCTATATCCTCACCTGCCAAAGAGCTCTCTCATCGCTTTCTCTTTTCATAAAGGCACTATTGCCATCATGAGAACCCCTTGTGACTTACTGTCACCCTAATTACTTCCCAGAGCCCCTGCCTCCTTATAGCATCACATTGGTCTTCAGCATATGATGGCGGGGGGCAACATTTAGTCAATAGCAGCTGTTTCAGGTTGTTGGGCCCCAAAGAGGAGAAAGAAAATGCAAAGTGGAGGGAGAGTGGAAAGCCAAGCAAAGTATTTTATGTTGGAATAGGCCTGAGCATTTGAAATGCTGATCTGAAGGGTCCAGTGGTGTGGGGAGGTGGAACGTGGCAGAGAAAGGGTGGTGATCCCAACTGGATGTCTGCGGAAAGGACCCAGAGGACATGTGGGAAGGGAGCCTTTGTCAGAGAAGGAAGGGGGAGAGGACAAAGGTGGATGTAGATAGGTTTATAAGACTTGGTAGAGCAAGTTGAATTAGTGCCCTTTTGATGTGTAAGTGTTTGGTAGGAAACAAGGTTGTTGTTGACTGTGAAGAGGGTGTCAGGAAGGGTACCTGCAGGGTGTTGTGGTTTTGGTGGAAGGCCAGTAAATTGGCTACTGCATGAGATCTTGTGGCAGAATCTGTGACTGAATTTATACAGGCACCGGTCTGCCGAGTTGGGTATTTTTTGTTAGTATGCTTTCCTGCTGGCCTGTAGGAAATGAATTGTTGAGTTATCGTAAGGCTGAGCACTGCCAGGTTTTTGTGACTGAGGCAGAGTAGAGCAGGTTAGTATATGTCACATAAAAAGCAAGTCATTGGGGCACTGGGCCTTGGAGTCTGCTGAGTGGGGACGCGGGCGGAGACAGGAGAATGCTGGTGCAGGGTAGAAAGCAAGTATGTGGATGGGGCAGTAGGGGAGGTGGTGATCAGAGAGGAATTTGAACAAGGACCTGACATTAGGTGTTTGCTCAGTGGATGCTGAAGTTGTCATTTTGGATGTGGAGCAGCTTTAAGGTCTGACAGGCTCCCAGGACTGACCGTGGCAGTGAGACAGGGAAGAGTTTATTGATCATAAAGTGTTAGCAAGGAGAACTCAGTGTTAGATGGGTGGAATATTCCGGTGGCCTGAGGGTTCTGTTAGCTGGGCAGGCATTTAGAAAACCCTGTTTACATGCTAAGGTTTGTTTTGTTGTTTTAAACTTTCCCCTTTTTTCTTTCCTCTGGCGAAGTCACAGAATGTCCTTCCACCCAGGACGAGGGTGTCCCCGAGGGCGAGGAGGACATGGAGCCAGACCCTCAGCACCAGCCTTTAGACCTCAAAATCTGCGGCTGCTTCACCCTCAGCAGCCTCCTGTGCAATATCAGTATGAACCTCCAAGTGCGCCTTCCACCAGCTTCTCCAACTCTCCAGCACCCAATTTTCTGCCTCCGAGACCAGACTTTGTACCCTTCCCTCCACCCATGCCTCCATCAGCACAAGGCCCTCTGCCCCCCT
>PVJX010023230.1:0-29582 GCA_004027295.1 Dolichotis patagonum | reverse complement strand
CTTAGATAAAAATAACAAATTCCCTGCAGGACACAAATTGTCCAAACAAATTTAAGAACATCTGTATAAACTTATAATCTATTAAATGATTTGGATTTGTAATACATCTATAGATTAATTACAAATAATAGATTAATTACAAATAGATATAATCTATAGATTAATTTCAAATTATAGATTAATTACAAATAGATATAATTTATAGATTAATTACAATTTATAGATTTATTACAAATAGATATAGATTAATCTATATCTGTTGTAATTAGTCTATATCTATTTGTAAATAGATATAGATTAATCTATAACTTTTTGTAATTAGTCTAATTTGTAAAACTCAGATGAGTTTCCT
Organism: Dolichotis patagonum; assembly: GCA_004027295.1. NCBI lineage: Eukaryota > Metazoa > Chordata > Mammalia > Rodentia > Caviidae > Dolichotis > Dolichotis patagonum. The sequence continues at coordinate 29,230 of PVJX010023230.1, read as the reverse complement.
AATAAATTGTCATCAAACATTCAACTAACAAATTATGTCAATATTGTTTAAATTTTATTAGAAAATAAAAGAGGACTGTATACTCCTCGGGTCATATTATCCTAATATCAAAATCAGAGAAAAATAGTGCAGGGAAATAGACTATATTATGTTAAGTACATAAACCAGACAACATGGCTATATGATATATGAAATCATGGAGAAGAAATTCTAGAAAAGTCAAAATGATGCAGAATACCTAGAATCAAAGCTGGGAGAAAATGTTGATGTCAAAAATTTACAAGTAATTCTAGGGGTTGATGGAATTGTTTTGTATTTGGGTTGTGATGGTATCCGTAGAGGTGCACACATTTGCCAAAATTCATTAGATTGTACCCTGGAAATGAATGCAGTCTGTCTATAAAGTAAATTTTACTTTTACATAGTTTTTTAAAAAAGATTTGGCAATTGTAAATGTTAACATTTATGAATAATCAAAGGCTCACGTACTATTTATTATAGTGTTGACTGATACATCTGTTTAAGAGTCATTTGGCAATATCTTGTAATGTGAGGCTGAACATACCCTGTGGCTTAGTAGCTGGTATGTATGAACAAGGAGGTGAATAAAAGAATATTCATCACATCATTATTTGTGAAAAGTTATGACGTAACCTTAATGCCCATCAACCAAGTGGAAAATTAATTATGGTACACTCATATAATTAAATATATTCTATAGTTGAAAATCATTATCTAGAGAGGCATGTTCCAACAGAATACATTTCATAAGTGATATTAAATGGAAAAAATCATTGGCTAATTATGTGTGTGGCACAATACCATTAAGATAAATGTTGTAAACACACAAAATAATGTTACATATTTTCATCAATACATCCTTATTTAGCACTTCTATGAAAATATGGAAATAATAATCACAAATTCAATAATAAGGAAAGAAAAGGGGCAACAATACAACAACTGCATCCTTTTTATTCTTAATGAATTAAAAAAGGTAGTGCAATAATGAAAAAATTGAAAAACAATAAAATAAAATAATGCTGCATGCACATTAATCATCACCTATGTTTCTGAAATATAATAAAATGAATATTATTTAGAAAGGTTAATTAAATACTATTTGATTAAGAAAAGCAAAACAGATAAGTTTGGAGAATCACTTTAACTACATTCATTCATTTTTTTCATAGCATTAGCCCACAAAAATTTCAAACATCTACAAAAATCAACTAAAATGAACACTGAGTTTAAAAAAAGGAAAACAATGGTTTTTCTACCACTTGGGGTCTTACAGTGTAGTTGGGGAAACAGAGGAACCATTGAGATAATATGGAAGGTCATGTAATACAGCCAAGGTGTCATCTGCTGAAGACAGAAGAGTGGTACCATTTACACAGTGACCATCTTTGGAGTGAGCAATCATGAGATGTTTGCATCTTTCCAGGGAAGATAACAGAACATTTAAATACAGCAGCCTGAGATTTCATGACTTATTTTTTTAACTGATCCTAAAAGGAGAATGTGAGAAAATAGTGTGGTGTGTGATAAGCCTGAAAAGTTAGAAATAAATCCAGTAACGGGTTGGAGAACTGGGACTGTATCTCTTAAGCTGCTGGAAGCCAGAGGGGGCATTTAAAGAAAAACATGGGAAAGCATGACTGGACTTGTGCAGTAGAAATACAACTTGGGACATCTTCAATATGGAAATTAAGATGGGATTGGGTAGGGAGTTCAAGGACATGAATTTGACTGACCACTGAGGGATCAACTGAAGTAACTCAGGGGCAGAGTCATAGGGGGCTGAACTGCGGTGTCTAAGATTTAGGTGGTGACAAATACTCTCTTATGAATCAAAAGTTATGCTATTTGCACTTCCTGGAACTCGATGTTTAGCCTTGACTCAGTTGCTTCGCTGTTCTAGGTGTTAGGCATAGCCTCTGTAAGATGGAAATCATTTTCAGAACTGTCAGCATCTGTCATCTCGGAAATCTGTCACCTGCTTTAACTACCTGTCTCCTCACCTGAAAGATTCTACCTGCATCTTCATGCAGCTGACTCTTTTTTCAGAGATATGGAGAAATTTCAACTCTTCATGGAAGGGGGTCTTTGATTTCTCTATCAAAAGAACATTCATTTATCACTGTTTTTAATACATCATTTTTTAAAGAACACTTTTTCTGTAGTACTTACTAATATCCTAAGTTGACTTATCTATTCATTCTCTTTTCATTGGTGCATTCCCTCTTAAGCTCCAGAATAAAGGCCCTATGAGAAGAGAGACTTGACCTGTATCATAATATCCACAGTACCTCCAGTCTCACAGTCATGCGTACAAATGCATTACAATAATTGCTGAGTGTTGAGCATCATAAAACATTTCTTTTCGTGAATGTCATGAGAATTGCTTATGATCACGTGACTAATTTACTAGTAAAGAAAAATTAAGTTCTTATCTTCTGATTTCCCAGGTTGCCAATGTTTCTATGCTTGATATCTGATCTCTTACTTCCTAGGACCATTAGGAGGCTAAGACAAAATGATAAAAGGAAGAGCTGTAAGTTTTTCTGAAAGTACAAGGTTTGTGCTTTAAATGTTGTGTAAATAGGCGTAATGCTTCCTGGTGCTAAGACTTATTGACAAAATCTCTTCATGGGCCATGTCCAGCAAAGGAAAACAGCACTCTGTGTCAGCTCTGGTGTGTTAAGGTGAACATTAGATGCTTTGGGAGCGAGAGTCTGCTGGGATTTATGACATAGGAAGGACTTAAATGGGATTTATCTCACTGAAGACTAGCCACATTCTAAAGTGGGAAGGGTTCTTAATTGCTCACTTCTAATGTATTCCTTTCTCTTTGGGCTCTATGAGTACATTTCCCTTGGTTTTTTCCATTTAAAACACTCAAGGCAGAGAAAAACTCTGAAACTTATGAAGGTGAAAGACAACTAGAAGACAATGGACAATAATATAAATTTGACAGTCTATTCATGGGACCACCTGTAATTCACTCATACAGTATTTCTTGATAATGAATGAATTAATGAATAAATACATATTGCCAGACACTGTGGTAAGGCCAGGTATTAGACACCATACTACACCTCATGGTAAGGAAAGATAGCAAAGATCTTTATTTTAGAGAACTTGAAGGAACTGAGAGGACAGATATGAAACAAACACAAGTGCAATGTGTTCCCATTTTGCTGAACTGACTCTAAGAAAATGCCCTCTAATAAAAGGGTCTTTTATAAAGGCAATATTAAAAAGATTCTTTTCTTTGTCATCTTTCTATTATGGAAAATAGAAATGTACGATAAAGCAATTCAATTTTAACACAAACGTTCAAGTTGTGAAACAAATTTTAATTTTGAAATGGATTTAGCTTTACACACACTTTTTACAAAAAAAATTGTTGATGTATTGCAGTAGTACTTCAGTTCGTGAACACAACTTCCCATGATTCTGGTTACAAACTAGGTTGGATGGGAACCGAATCAAATTCAGTGGTTAGGTTCAGGATTGACCTTATGGGGAAATTTGATTCAGAATTGGAAGAATTCTGTCAGAATTGTAGAAAGAATTAAGTCATTTAATCAAGGTACCACTGTGTTTTTGTTCATATCCTAACTCCTCCCTTTCCTCTCTTTTGTGTCATGGCCATGAAATAAACAGATTTTCTGGGGCCACCACCATAATGCACTGCCTTGACACGGGCTCAAATCAATGCGGTCAATCAACTGTGGGCTGAAACTGCCAAAACTGTGAGCCAAAGGAAACTTTTTTGCTTTATAATTTCTCAGGTATTCACTATAGTAGTGTGAAATGGACTAACACAGAAAATCTTGGCTTTTCCTCCGAGCTAATCTAGGAAAAATGAAGCACCTCCCCAATTGGTCCCATGTGCATGCAGGCCCAATGCACGTCTCATAGGACAGTTAGAGAAGTGAATGGAAACATAGAGTTCATGGTGGCATGCTCTTCTCCAGGACCCCAGGAAATAGGACTGTCTCTTTTCTGCCCAGATAGGACAGCTTCTGCCTTTCTGAATAGCTATAGACTTGTCACAGTGGTAGAGAGGTTGTCACCCAGGTTAATTTGTTGACAGTAATGTGGATGATGCTCCACTGTCTTCTCTAGTGTAGTAACAGAGTCCAGGCAGGGGTACTTACGTGTGGGAAGCCAGTGTTACAGTTTCCAGGACTAGCAAAGTTACAGTGTCAATTCAACCAAGGCAGCTTGAGTTATAGATGACTGTGGAGATGGTTAAAAAAAACACTGTTTGAACTGCAGGAAAAGTGTATGGATGGTTCAAGATTGTGCCGCTTAATTTTTACAACCCAAAGGTAGCAAGAATAAAGGAGCAGGAGACTTAAGGGGTTTATTCTAATCCTCTGCCTATGTGCCATTCCTGGGTCAGTTGCCAGAAGGAGGGGACCTCTGATTCCCCACGTATACACTGTATTAATTTCTATAGGCCTTTTACAAAGGGAATATTGACCATTTATTCAGTTGACTAGAGAATGTAGGAACTTCAAGAGATGTGAAGAATTATGACAGATCCTCTATGAAAGTTAGGTCATATGTTGCCACGACCCATGCAGCGTCTGAGGTTCTTTGGGTGAAGGACCATGAGAAGATGAGAAAATAAAGAAGAGACAAAGCTGGGGTCAGGTGGAGCCTTTATCCTCTTAAGGGGAGGAAAGGTGCTGCTCAACCAATGCAGCATGTTTATTTACATACTGGGAAGGAAGATGTCAATTTCAGCCCCGCTGCCTAGCAACCCATTGCTAGGATTGTCTAGGGGCTTGGTGTTTTTCTGGGATGTAGCAAATTCTTCAAGTGGCTTGCCCCAGGTGCCCTTTGTTTTTGGGAGCTGCAGCTCTCTACCTGTGGTCAATTTCCAGGTTCAACAGTTCCCAGCAACATGTGAGCCCTAGCAAATGGACTCTTGGCCAAATATTATCTAATGATCAGTTATAACTTGTGAGTTCCTCAGTCCCTGAATATATAAATATGGAATTGACATACTTGGCACTTGGAGTAACCGTCACATAGGTCTGTGAGATAAAAATTACTATAATGGAGGAAACAAAGAGAAGCCCTTGGGCATTGTCCCTTCTCTTTGACTAAGATACTAAATCAAAAACTGTGTCATATCCCCATAGAAGAGCAGAAATTTGGCTATTACCGTAAGAAGTTCAAGGATGTAGGGATAACGGGCCATACTACATTGATTCACCAACTTGGCTCTTCTTAAGCCAGTGGATACTGGTGAATGACTATAGACTACCATAAGGTACTCATGAGAAGCCCCAGGGTAGTTCTGTGTTCCATGTGGTATCTTTGATAGAGATGGCCAATAGGACCTCAGGAAACTTGACTTGGCAAACATCCTTTCTATTTCCATCAGAAAAAGTGACTTTGAATAATTAACATTCAGTGGAAAAGACAAAATATTCATGGGTGTCTTAGTTACTTTTCTTTTGTTGCTGAGACAAAATACCCCACACCCAAATTAAAGGAGAAAAGGTTTATTTGGTTCACAGTTTGTAGTTTGGTTCACAGGTTTCAGTCCATAGTTAGCTGGATCCAAGGCAGGGAGCACATGGCAAAGGGACAACAGTTAATGGCAGAAGACAGCGGAAAGGGGAGACAAGTCTCTTTCTATCCCTTTTATCTTATCCACCCTGCTGGGATCAGAGCAGTGCCAGTCCAGTCAGTGGACTGAACCAGCAATCACCTACTCTTAGTCCCAAGACCTGTAAATATAACATTGAACCATGAATCAACCACAAACTCTAGAGTCAAATACTTCTGTAAAATCCCTGTCTCAAAGTGCATGAAGCTTTGGGGGACATCTACACACAAACCATAACAATGGGCAACATTACCCCCAATCCATGTTAATTTGTGCATCGTCTATTATAGTTAAAACAAATCGCTCCTTTTTGCATCTGCTGCAATAAAGAAGAAAGCAAAAATACTTGGTAGAGGCACAGCTAAGAGCAGTGCTCTCTGCATATAAAAGCCTGCCGGCTTGACCATGGGTACCAAGTAACCAATAGATATGGGCTTTACATTAGAAGGCTCAAAGGTAAGTGAAGAGAAATATGAAACAGATGCAAATGCTATGGGTGCTGATCTTATCAAGGTGACTACAAAAATCACTTTTTCTCTCTCAGGAACTTAGAGCTACCCAATAAAAGAAAAGGCATGAAAATAAGTCTATCAGGACTTCCGATTCACCGTCAGATGTGAAACTCCCTGGCAAAGGTCTGGCTTGAGTAAAGAAGGCCTTTGAATTTTATCTAATGTGACTGATAACTAGAAATTCTCTGCTGACACCACTCCTAGCTGCTGCGATGATGAATCCTTTCTTGCTGGCGGCTCTGAGTAGCAAAACACTACATCCATTATCATAATTTGGTATAGGGTTTTACAGTCAAAGTATCGTGGCTGGAAAACTTCATGTTGAAATCTGGCTTGTAAACTTTCTCAGTGAGTTTATGAAAGTTACTTAATCTCCCAGTTTTATCTCCCGTAAGGTAAAGGTAGTAATGGTTATTATTATGGGGCTACTGTTCCCTGTAAATAAGGTAATAGTATGCAAAGAACTTAGCACAAAATTCTCAGCTATCCTTGTTATCCTTAACTATTTATAAGCCAAAATCAAGCAACTAAAATAATGCATGTGTAAGGTATAGTCAGGACTCCTTATGCCTAGATTATTTTTTCCTATGGTCTTCTGTCTAATTTATTTCTTAATCATATTTCAGACTCCTCATGTGGCTTTGTTTGCTTGAACATTTGGCCCTGAGGAGAAGGGTAAGCCTTCTGGGGATTAAGAGGGTAAAATACTTTGCTGTGTTTGGTTGCTGCACCAGTAGCCCTAGCAACTCAGCTACACTTTGGCCCTGAGAACACCCTGGTTCCTCTTAGATTTATGCTGCATGGACTGTGCACATGCATTAGAATGAATTGCCCAGGTTTCTTCCTATCCTCGCACTCTTCTGAGACACCATAATCTTCTGATCAAAGGCTCCCACTTGCTGGAGAAGTCGAGCATGATTTGACCAGGTCTAATTTTTCCATGGATAGGAGTGTGTTTTTATTTCTCTCTCCATCAAGGAATAAAAGAAAAAGAAAATGGGCGGAAAGCAGCATATGTTATTTCTTTGCTGCCATCTGAAACAGCCAAGTTGAGAGCCAATTTATTCAGCTTAATTCATTCCAGATTTCTCAAGGAATAAACAGTATTCCTGAGAGTTCTCAGATGTATGGCCAATAGAGATCCAGTTGCCCAAGACAGCTAATGTCAAACATACAGGTAGCCCTCGGTTAGGAGATGTAGGGTGGATTTGAGATATTCTCTGGGAAGCCCTTGGGACTCCAGAGCTGTGTGATGTGACAGTTGCTTTGCCTACCCTAAACCCCAACTAAATAGCCTGTTATGATCCCTGGAAACAGCATTATGGTTCACTGCTCAAAAATTACATCAAATCTGCAGAGAAAAAGGGTTTCATTCTCTGAGGAAGAAAAACAAAAAGAACGTTATCCGTGCCCTTTCTGTTTGAGTCTTACATATCCTTCAAGCATGCCCAAATCCTACTATTTCTCTAAAGCTTTAGGACCCCAGCCTACACTGATAAAGGATTCCTATGGCAGTTGTCCCAAGCCCTATTTCTCACAAAGTCCCTCTTTCCTCACCTGTCTTGTTGAGATTGTCCAAAACCTAATGCATGCATTTTGTCCCTTAGAGATAGATGGTTATGGGTTCCAGATTTTCCTCTTTTTTATGTGCCATGTGACTTGGGCATGCTATGCCTCCAAACCTGTTTCCTTATTTGAAAAATAAAGACAGTACTTTCTAGGTCTCAAGTAATATACATGAATGAAACAGGTCAATTACCATTATGAGCTTGATTACCTCAAATGCATATCAAGGTCCTTGAAGGAGCATGGGCCCCCAGACAAGGGCCCGAATCTGTGAACCGTTTGTACTCAGATGCCTCCCTCACCTTTTGCCTGTCTCCTCGTAGTGGCACAGATGAAGGCTGGGAGGCTGTATTTCTAGGCTCCTGGTAAGAGAGTGCCAGCTGGGTCAGGGTTGCAGATGAGGTAGAGGAGAGAAAAAGGCCAAGGCTGCCACCACTCTTGTGACGAAGGCAATGTCTCTGGCCCTTGCTGTGTCTTCTCTTGACCACCAGACAAACCTACCTGGCTCCCTCTCCCTGCAGGTGACCCTGTGTTTTGGACCCAGGCAAGGTCAGTTTCTCCTTTGTCCCAGAGATGCAGGGTTGACAGTGGTTTCCTGTAGTTGCCCATCTCGGAGGCTTCCCTGTGTTTTCTTTGGCCTCTCAGCTCTTCTTTTGCCAGAGTTAGCAGTGTATTCTGTGCTCTGAGTTCCTGATGGAACCCTGAGTCACACACTGAAAGTGGTTACAGTACTCAGAAACAGTTCGGCTACTCTTTATTATCACACCTTTGCAGTACATAATGATTCCCTTTGTCTTGGGGAGTTGGTAAGTATACATAACACTTATGAATTATTTTTTTAATCCTCTCTCCTATCTCTCTTCCTTCCTCTCCTTGTTCCCTGCCTCGGTCCCTTTTCCTTTTGCAATAGTTCCACCTCCCTGTTTCCTATTATCTATCTTTTATTTTGTTCTTTAATTTATTTATGTTTTGGGTTTGTTGTGTAATCGAAACCATGCAATACTAAGGTTTGTGTGCCTGATTTATTTCACTTAAAGTTTTGGTCTCAAGGTGCATCCATTTTCCTACAAATGAAACAAATTCATCTTCTTTATGGTACAATAGTACTCAATTGTGTATAAATACTACCTTTTCTTTCCTCACTTTGCCATTTATTTATAGTTTGCTTTTCTCATATGAGGGGCCCCATACAATATTTAAGCTTGTGTGTCTGATTTGCTTCACTTAGCATTACGTTTTCAAGATGTACCCATTTTCTTACAGTTGTTAAATTCCTCCTGTAAGGCAGAGAACTATCCCATTATGCATAAAAATTTCCATTTGCCCCAGTTATTCCCAACCTGGGTATGCTCCTGAGAGAAAGACCTTATGTTACGGCGATGCATCAATACCCACGTTTACAGCAGCCCATTTCATAACTGCTGAGTCTTGGAAGCAGCCTACAGGCCCATCAACAGGTGAATGGCTAAAAAAGCTGCTATTCTGTTTAAAGGCAATGAACAGTTCCTGGTAGATGCAGAATACTGAGAATCCACACATAAAGCCCTGGCATCCTCATGCTAAGGAAACCGAAGCCCAGGAAAGGAAAATGATTTCTCCCAAGTAACACAATCAGGAAAGTATACAAGCATGCTCATGTGAAAAGCATTTCTACCAAAGCTATAATACACATTATACCCTGCTTGACAGAGATTCTCCTTTGCATATCATCTCATGTTCTATGAACATTTGATACTCGCTAAACTTCAAGAAGAAAACAGAGAAATGATAAAGATATTAATATGCGTTATAGCACTGGATTTATATTTAAAGTATTGGCATTGAAATTTGTCATAATGTTTTTCTGCCGATGCTATGGACACAAATGCTAGATAGCTTACAAAAAATTTCACTGAGGTAAAAATCAGTATTTATTGGGCTCACATTATAGCTGGGCTGTCTAAAGAATTGGGGCTTCAAATGACTTTGCTCAAGTAAGGTCCCGGTCTGAACTTAGCCAGACCTTCTGATTACAAAATGAGTATTGTTTCAATTACACCACCCTGTGCTGCCCGTCTGACAACTGAAGTAGAGGCAACATCTGGAAGCCATAACGTGTTTAGCCATAATGGCAGCATTAGCAAGTTAGAAATATCCTTCTCCAACTAGACTCTTACAGCCCTAGGGAGTTCACGACGCTGTCCTGGGACTACTTGAAGCCAAAGAATAAACCTGGTGGACCTTCTGAGGCATGCAATTTACCTGACGATTTCAGTGAATATGTAAGTACTTCAAATAAAAACTCATTTCCCAGTAAAGCTAACATGAATACATTATAAATTAGAATAGAAAATGTTGGTATTTACTATGCAGCAAAATACTACAAAATCTTGGATCATGAGTGCATCACTTGCTCTGCAAGTGTTCTGCAAGATGAGCAAACATTTGCAATAAATTCTAACTAAATAAACAAGTGATGTCTTACAGTATAAGAGTACGTGATGCTGAACATTACATGATCACAACTAAGCCAGTGATTCCTTTTCCTGTGTGTGTGTGTCTCTGTCTCTGTCTCTGTCTCTGTCTCTGTCTCTGTCTCTCTCTCTCTCTCCCTCTCCCTTACTCTCTTCTCTCCTTCTCTTGCAGATTGTGGGTGATCGTCTCCCAACAGCAAGAGGTTATAGAGGAAATAGCTTCTTCAGAGGAGGAGAAAAAAGTAGAGGAATCACTCACTTCAAACAAGATTAGGGAGGTATGTAAACTGTGGGGAACAGTGCAAAATTTTAAAGCACCACCCAAATAAGACTACAGTGGAGCGAGTGATGAATCTGTTTAACACCAATACAATGTCACATTTTTGCAAAATCATCAAAAGGTGGCAAAAGCAAGAGCCATTGGATAAGTTCCTTGTTCAAGTTGCACAAAAACAAAAAGATCCTTTGAGCCAATAGATAGCAGTGATTCCATTAGTATAAGTGAAAATCATCCTACACAATAACCCTCTTCTCTCTTGTCCTCCTCACACCGGCCACTTACCTTTTCAAAGGTAAGTACAGGTTAATTTGTTTGTTTCTTTATGTTTTATATTTGCTTTATGGTGTTGTATTATGTAAAGTGTTGTAGTCACTTTTACATGAATATCTTAGGGTTTGTGGGATGAATTATCTGAGTTTCCATTATTTCTTATGGGGAAATTTGCTTTGATATACAGGTGCTTGATGTACAGATTACAAACATGTTTCTGGAACAAATTATGCTCACAAGCCAAAGTTTTACTGTATATAAAAGACCTAAAATAGTTTTTAGTTTATTATTGAAGGTTGAAGGCATGTGTCATCTATACTATAGAGATATTTTGTTAAGTGATTAAGAAACCCTTCATGTTTAAAACAAAAAAATCAAATTAACATATACAGCACATAACACTGAGATTCCATCTCAACCAGAAAAAATGGGTGTCATCAAGAAATCAGCCAATAACAAGTTGACTGGGCTGAAGGAAAAAGAATCCTTCAGCACTGTTGTTTGGAATGTAGACTGGTACAACCACTGTGGAAATCAGTGTGGAGATTCCTCAAAACATTACAACTAGATGTTCCAGCTATTCTTTTTCTTGGTATCTTCCCAAAAGAATTAACAGCATCATACCACAATGATATATGCACACCTATGTTTATAGTGGTACATTTTGTAACAGCTAAATCTTGGAAATAGCCCAAATGCCAAGCAACTGATGGATGCATAAATGTGGGTTTTTTTTATAGAATGGAGAACTACTCTTCCATAAGGAAGGATAAGCATGAGACATTCCTAGCTAAATGGATGCACCTCCAGCTAAATAGATGCAATTCTCTTAAGTGAAATAAATTGGACACACGTGTGTAAATACCACATTATTTCTCTAATATGAGAAACCAAAGTGTAAATAATGACCAAAATGTGTAATACATATTGTAAAACTGAAAGAAAATGTTCAAATGGAAAGGGGAACTAGATAGTGGGGAAAGAGAGGGAAAAGAAAATATCAACGAGAAAAGAGGGAACAACAGAAAAAAAAGCTTTTGTAAATAAAGAGGAGAAAAGGAGTTGAAGGGAGGGCAGGAGAATGGGAAAAAAAGAATTAAGATATATTGTGTACAGGTACAAATTCCTTTTGATGAATGTGACCATTATGTATTCCTAAAATGTACCAGTAAACTTAATAGAAAGTAACACATGCATATAATTAACAAATCAAATAGTTCATAGGAATTATAATGAAAACCAGAAAACGTCTTCTCCATTACTTTCCCACCACCCTCATCTCTAGTCCTAGTTCCCAAAATAGTGGTTTACTATGTAATTTTGTGTTTTTCAATCTTTAAATAATGCTTGTATTATTGTTTCTTGATGCATCAATTTTAAATATAATCCCTAAATTTCCATCTATGAAAATAAATGTTTATCTTATGCTTACTTAGACAACCTTAAAAATAATTATCCTCCTTCTGTGGGCTTGCCTCCTTAAGATGATTTGGGATGGATTAGATCTTAATTCATGATCAAATTTACTGGCCTATTGCTTGCACTCTGCTTAAGCGATTTCCATTGATTCAAAATCACAAAGATATTCTTCTGTATTGTCTTTTAAAAGTAGTATTGTTTAGTCTTGCTTCATTTAGGTGAATGATATACTAAAGTTGATTTTGAATAAAATTTAAGGGAATGTACAAGCTGATGTTTTCACAGAATGGAAGAAGACATTTATAAACATATTGTTCTATATGTAATCAACAAAGGACTCTCACAATATGCAAAGAACATCCCACAAAAATTTAAAAAATCCAACAGAAATATGCATGTGTTGGAAAACAAGACTTTCCAGAAGAGAATATTCTAATGACCAATCAATACATTAAAAGATATTTACCTTTATTAGTAATCATATTCTTGAATAACAAAATAATATTGGGAAAAATATAAAAGAATGGAGACCTGAAATGCTGGTGGGAATATAAGTTGCTAAACCACTTTGCAAACATGGATATTTGATCTGACTTATAAAATTGCACCTGCACATACCTGATAGTCTCTAGTTCTCCTCTTTGATACATACTTACCACAAGTATACACACATTAATATTAAAGGATGAATGTGAGAATTCATGACAATATTATTAATAAAGGTCCCAGTTGAAAAATTCAAAAGCCTACAAATAGTAGAATGAGTAGTGTTAGGTTTTCGGCACAATAAGAAAGAAGATATAAAATAAATATAGCCTTTATTCTAAGGATGTGGCAAGAAGTCCATGACTATAGACAGCCTGACATTCTCTGGCCTGCACATGTGACATAGGGTATACATATAACCTCCGACCAGGGGTGGCACTTAGGGCGGGCATTGATAACGCACAGTTACTGATTGGGACTCCTTTTCACACCACTGAGAAAGAAGTTGTCACAGGGGGAAGAGGAGGTGACCTCAAGGTAAATACGCCGTTTGGTCTTGCCTCTCACCGCAGCTTATCCTAGGGCAAAACTCTTTCAAGCAGTACAATTAGAATGGTTTTGTAGCAAAGAACATATTTTAATTTATAAACAAATTCTCACATAAGCCAAAGACGTACACACATATGCTTGTATGCAAAGACCCATTAAAGTAGTAAATAATTTTATTTCTATAAATCACGTAAAGACAAGCAACATAAACCAGAGTGGTGGAAGAAAGCATACAGACTGTAACTAATAGTAGGGAGGATTTGATTATAAGGGTGTTAACTCACTATGGTTACCTTAACAAAGTATCCCACCTGGATGGCTTAAGTTATAGAAATTTAATTTCTTCCAATTCTGGAGTCTAGAAGTTTTAGATCAAAACTAACAAATTTGCAGTGCTCATAGAGTTGGACTTTTTAGGCTGTCTTCTCGCTGTGTCTTTACAAGTTCTCTCTGTAGAGTCTGGGTCCTAGCATGATCTTATAAGAACATCAACCATACCAGCTAAAGGCGCACCCTGCCAAACTCACTTTTACCTGATCCCCTCTTTACAGACCCCATCTGCAAATATAGCCACATCTGAGACAACAAGGCTACACCATGGGCTTTTGGCAGCAGCACAACGCAGTCACCAACAGTGGGGAAAAGGCCCACTCTTGTTTTGCAGAGCTGGCAATTATTGTGCTCCTTGAGGTGAGTGGCGATGATTGTGTGGGGCTTAACTTAGTGATAATTTATGACGAGGCCCATTTGCTTCCTTTTGTAGATGTGTGTTATGCTTCATGATACAAGGGATAAACACTGATATAGTTAATGACATGAATTAGCCAACTTTGAAGTAACAAACAATCCCAAACTCTTAGCAGTTTATAACAGTAAACGTTTATTTCCCACTCCCATTGCTTCTTGGTGAGTGTGGAGCTGTGAACCGAGGCTGAAGAAAAATTCTTTATTCAAAACATTCTATTCCTGTAGGAGAAGGAAATACATAAGAAATTGGGTAGAAGCTCACGAAGTCCCCTCAAACAAAACTAAATGTATAATATGACCTCGTTTTGTAAAACACTGCAACCATTTGGCAAGCATGCGTGAATGGGAAGACAACAAACTCCTTCCCAGGAGGCAGTGCTGCGGGTCACTCGAAAATAGGAAAAGATGTAAAATTCTCTTACAGGAACTGAGGTGGGAATATAACCTGAAACAACACAATAACCCACCATGAGAGAGATGTAAATTGCTGATAGGTCAAAATATTTAAATATTTTTAAAATATAAAAATACTACAGGATATACGAAAACCACAGGGGAGATTTTATTGTAGAGTCTTGAAGTAGGAAAAGTCTAAATTTGACATAAGGTTTTGAAGCCATGAATTTGACTACCAAAGTAAAACACTCTGAATTAGAAAAATCATAATGTACAAAGTTAAAATATAACCAATACACATTTTCCAGAGGAAAATTTCCTAAGACTACAATATAGTTCCACAGGTTAAGAACAAAAAGCCCAGCAACTGAACATGAGAATTTATTTATGTTTTATCTTTATTCTTGGAGCTCCAGGTCACTCAGGTGGGCAGCACCAAAAACCGAATTTAAAAAAGGCTAAAACACTTGAGAAGATTCACCAAATCCATTTATAATAAGCTAAATTCAAATCAAAAGAGTTAATAAGTCACCATTTTTCAGCCTATTGGATGTGCAGAATCACAGAGATGCATAATGAACATGTGGACCAAAGGCCATCCACATTTCACTGAGAGGGGTGGGAATTACTGTCTCAGCTTCCAATGGAGGGCAGTTCGGCACCATCTCTAAAAGATTATTAACGGTACCTGTCCTTTGAACAACAGATTATATTTCTAACCATATATCCCATTCACATAAAAAGCATACAGAAAGCTATTTATTGCAGCATTATTTGTAAAAATGGCAAACACTAGAAAAGAAGCATATGTAGACTTCTATAAATCACTGATATAATCAATTTTAGTGCATATATCCACACAGAAACAATCAGTCACTAAGACACCAGTCTATCTTACAGAAAACAGAAAGTTTTTTCCAATTTTTATGAAGTGAAAAAAGGGAAATATTTGTCTAGAAGGTCACCTGGTGTGGTAAAAAGAAAATGAACTGACTAAAAGCTACTAATTGATGGATTGCCTCAAGAAGAGGAGAACAACTGTGTGGGTGGGCTACAGGAAAGGATCGCAGTCTTACTTTTCCCTATTTTGGAAACCAAAGTATCATGTGCCCGGATTACCTAATTCTGAACAATCTACCAACCAACAAGTAATCAAACACACTTAAATGAGAAATCTAAAAAAAAAAAAAAAAATCTTAGAGAAGTAGTACAATGAACTGAAAAGATTCCAGTATTTTTAATCAAATGGATTTGAGTTTATTTCATTGTGCTACCTGTTTGAACTTCATTTCTCTGAGTCATAATAAATGCAAATCTATAAAATAAAGGTCGTAATACCTTACAAGCAGTGTTACTGAAAGAATTAGAAATGAACACGAGAGGCCATTCGCGGACTGCAGGGGGAGAGAACAAGGTCTCACCAAGAATCAAACCCCCTCTGCAAACCAGTGCCGTCGGTGGGCTGCTGCTAGCAGGGTAACAACCAGAACCTAGTCCCGTCTGGTGTGCAGGCTGGCAAACAAGAAGAACCAGTTTCCATCCCCCCCACACCCAGCCCCGCTAAGCAATTGGCTGATCCAGAGAGACACAGGCTGTGCTGACAGCTATTCAGGTAAAATGCAAACAGATGCTTAGGGTGTTGTGGTGTTTCAGTGACCTTGCAGGTCTGATCATCTGTTCAGAGGATAGCGGTATACAGTGTGCCATTTAAGGGGGAGCTCCTTCTGAGGGTGGTGGTCATTGTTGATTTCCTTTTGTCTTGTTTTGAAGTTCTGTATCATTTTCATTATTTTGTTGTGTTGGGTTTGCTTTTCTTTTGTTTTGTTTGATTTGTTATATCCAATGGCATAAGCATGAGCAGCCATTTCAAAGATAGCAAAATATATTTTGGTAATCATTTTGGATTTACTATTGTCTTGTTTTGAAGTCCTTTATTGCACTAATTGTTTTGTTTTTATTGGTTCTATTCTGTTCTCTTCTGTTTGATTTTTACTGTGTCTGAAGGTATCTACAGCTATTTTGAAGACAAGAGGCATTATGGTTACTATTGTTGATTTTGTATTGTTTTGAAGTCCTGTATCACTTATACTGGTTTATTTTGATTGGTTTTATTCTGTTGTATTTTCCTTGGTTTATCCTCTTTAAAATAAAAAAAAATAAATGAACACAATAGCAGTCATTATCACAGACTTCCTGCTGTCATTTTACAATTAAAGAAAGGAATATTCATACAGAATAATATGTATCCCCAAGCCTCATAGAGAATTTAACATGGACTCCCTCCTGGGTTAGCTTCAGGGCTCCTTTCTGAATAGACACACTCCACTGGGCAGGGCAGATCTCGATGTGGTGGGCTGTTCAAAGTTTCACGTGGGAGATGTCTTCTTGTGTAATTATCAGCCCAAGAACCCCAGGCACCATTTGGCTAGAGGAAAGAATCTGGGTGGCCTGGTACCTCATGAGTAGCATTGCCACAAAAAAATGCAGGATGTCTGCTAAATTTGATTTCATATAAACAACACAAATTTTCCAGTATACATATATCCTCAATATGCTTGTACTAAAGAAATATTGTTGATCATCTAGACTTCAAATATAATTGGGCACCCCATGCTTTTCATTGCTAAATCTGACAGCTCAATCCATGACTGAAGAAACCCATGGGAGAATTCTTGCATCATTTAGTAAAGTAATGCCACGTTCATTGGGAGCCACTGATTACTGGCCACTTCACAGCATAAACTTGGGGGCAGGAATTGGGGTAAAGACTGAAAAACCAGCCAGGGCACCACTGTGCGTAAGCAGGGCCTTACTGAAAGCTTCTGGCCCAGACATCTTTGCTTCCCTTTCCTTCCTTGACGGTGCGCGTGCCTCTGAAGGGCAGAGTGAGGAGATGGCCATGTGCCCCACTTCCTGCCACGGATCCCTGGGATGCACACATCTGCCGACCATGGCCTTTAAAAGTGGACGCTGCTTGCCCACAGCACTGTGTAGGGGCCAAAGAAGCGGGTAGCATGCTTTCTCTGGGGTCAGGGCATCTTACCTCGTCCACTGTAAGTCAGAAGGTTTGCAATCAGATGGTCATGGGGCAAGGGGTGGAGAAGCCTCTTCTCTGCCTGATCTGTTTCTCATTCCTGTGTCCAGGATATGGAATGCTGCTTCAGTGGCTTCTCCTTTCATTTCTGCATCTCCCACAAAGGGCTGTGTTTTCTGTTCTGCAATGGAATGGGCTCTTCACTGCATTGGTCTACTGTAGTTCTGGACACGGCAGTCTCATGTGAGAGCGGACCACACACACCTGAGACAGGTTTCTCCTGTTTTCCCGTTGGACTTTGCCTCACTTGCTTTACGCAGGGGGAAGCCTGCTGCTGCGGGAGCTCTTTCCCAAATGCCCAAGAAGGAGTCGTCTCTGATGAGCATTCATCACATCCTTTTCCCAGGGCGCTGCTGCTCTGTGGCTGTACCCTACGGCAGTAGTTGATAGTCCCTGAAAAGCCTGGGACAAACAAGCCAACACTTTTTTAGGAATTGGAACACAGGTACAATGTTTAAAGGAGATTTGAGGTAGGACTATGCTGCCCTTTTACTTGGGAAGTCTGTGTCTAACTGCATGTATCTGAATAATATATCTGTGTTTGCTTACATCAGAGTTTCTTAAAGCAAACTCAAGGTCAAGGCTTGGGCATGGAGCCAGGCACCTCTTGTTGGAGCGCTCTGTTCTCCTGAGTTAGGGATTCCCATATATGGAGCGGGCAAAGCGCAAGTTGGCCTGAGATGAACCAAACTGCTCTGGGGGAGCAACTGCTTACACTGAGATCTTGGCCAAATAAAATGCCAGGCCAATGCTTACAGTCGCTGGAATCCATTTGTGCTCAATGGTAGTTACATGGAGAGGAGGGAAGCAAGGTAAAGTACACTTGTTTACTGTTTCAGGGAGGAAGCAGGGAAGGTTTTTTAGATCCTCTGTGACAGGCAGTCTGCTGTTTCTCACTTAATTTCACTAGATTTTACAAATTTGGATACTGAGAATTGCCCATTAAGTACCTTCATCCAAATATCACACAGAGTGCCAAAGAGGCCACCTGTGGGCTGGTTGGGTATTCTCAGCACACCCAAGCCTGGACGTCTAAGTGGACACCTCTGAACAGCAAGCCACTAAAGAAACACTGAATGTGCGTTTGGTGCCAGACGTGTTATCTCAGAAGCTGCACACCTAGGCTACTCCCCTCAACATGAGGCAGATGATAAAAGTAACAGTTTTTCAACCTGTGTGTCACTGGGCAAGATTCAATGACATCAACTCTCCTAAGTCTTTCAGCCTCTGAAAGCCCAGGCACCTCTGTCCTATAGCTTTTATAACCAGGTACCTAAATCATGCCTGGCCTCTGAGGCCACAGCGCTTCTTCATCAACAGCCCAGCTGTACCACTCAGGCTTTTCCCTAGAGGCCTTGCCGGGCACACTGACCACCTCTGCAGTGGGAGAGCAGTTGCAGGAATTCGTCTTGAGCTGGGATTCCAGGCTAGCACTCAAGTGTAAATGGAACGTTTGAGGCCGACGGTCCTCAATCTGCAACCTTGGCAGTAACATTTCTCCGATCTGCTTAAGGAATGGAAGTTTATGAATCTCAAGTCTTAAGGCAAGGAGCATAATTTAAGGGATGTGACCTTCCAAGGGTTTCACTGTCTCATGTCAGAAAGCTCCTAGGAAGATGTTGATGTCCTTTTTTTCACTCTGCCTTTCCCACTTTGCACCGACTCAAGTTTCCATAGCCTGTGGCCCTGAGTGCTTCCAGTCCAGTGATTTATTTCTGCCATGTGCAGTTATGGCAACCAGCTGGTAAAATCATCTGAGAAACACTGAATTGATTCTCATGACATAAGGTTTCCTAAGACTTATAACAAGTTTATGGACCTCCATGGAAATCTGAGTCATTTTTCTTATCACCCATATAAAGATTTTAAGGTAAGCAGATGAATTGTATAGAGGTGGTTATTTGACAATAAGGGACATTTGGGCTATTGGCATAGGAAGCAAACCCCTTCAGATGGGGAGGGTGGGGCAAGAAGTCGCCAAATTCTCCACCCAGATTTTGGAAAATAAATATTTGAGTTAATTTATCATTCATAAAACAATCACAATAACGGAATAGCCAAAGCTCTCAAATATTATTGTTTGGTAATAGTATCTAGAGAGGTGTCTGGAGTTTTCAATCATCCAAAATGACTACAAATATCTATAGTCAATATCTATGTCTATATCTTTTGAGATTGAAGTGAGTGACAGAGAAACAGAGAGAAAGAAATGGTTTTTGTGGTGGTGGTGGCAGTGCCAGGGATGGAACCCAGGACCTTGCACATGGTAGGCAAGTATGCTACCACTGAGCCACACCCCCAAGCCAAGTATATATCTTGAAATAACCAGACTAGAATAAGCCACATGCATGTCAAATTCAGTCAAGGAGAAAAGGTTCTTTGAATTTTGTGTAGATACATACTCTTAACTGTGGAAAAGAACCTGAGGAAAACAATTGTGGTTAAATGTTTTCAGAGATGACGCGGGCCTCGGGTTAGACTGTGGTGTCAGGGTTGAACTTCCCTGGGTGCACATCGGGTGGAAGAAAGTGTAGCTGTGCTGTGAGACAGAACCCAGCATGTAGGGAGCAATTTGGCAGCCATTTTAAAAGCTTTGTGCTAAGAGATGTCTTTACCTTCTGGTAGCAGAATGCTTTCATCTCTGTTTTCAGGACATTGTATCTACTTTATTTTCATTAGAGTTGGCTCCAGCCTCAAAGCCAGCCATATTGTCCTGAATGTACTGTAAGTTCTCAATCTTGCGCCTCAGGTCATGCTCTTGTTTCCCCTTACAAAACTG
This sequence comes from Dolichotis patagonum, assembly GCA_004027295.1. Lineage (NCBI taxonomy): Eukaryota > Metazoa > Chordata > Mammalia > Rodentia > Caviidae > Dolichotis > Dolichotis patagonum. The sequence continues at coordinate 9,041 of PVJX010023230.1, read as the reverse complement.
TTTCTGCCCTTTTCCTAGCATTCTGTTCACAATTTGGTTTCTAGTTCCAACATGGCTACTTCCTCAACCTTCCTGTGGGTACTGAGGAATAGAGGTATGATACGCATGGGCTTAGAAGTGGATTGCCATGTGAATCCAAGTGTTACTTGACTCTGGGCTAACCTCACATTCAGATTCATCTGTAAAATAAGAATATGACTACTTTAGGGGTTGTATTAGGATTTTCTAGAGAAACAGAACCAACGTAATATAGATGGATGGTGGCAGGGCCAGGGATAGATAGATAGATAGATAGATAGATAGATAGATAGATGATAGATAGAAATAGCTTTACTATAAGAAATTGCTTCACACTATTGTGGAGACTGTGAAAACCAAAATGTACACTTGACAAACTGAAAACCCAAGAGAGCTAGTAGTATAGTTCAAGGCTACAAATTCTGGGAATGAAGAATTGTTAGTCTAAGTTCTAGTCCAGAAGCAATAGGCTCAAGACCTACAATGAGGTGGATCTAAAGGAAGGAGAAAAGTTGTCAAGTTTAAGTAGACACAGGGGTTTTCCTCTTATAGGAGGCTCAATGTTTGTGTTCTACTTAGATCATTAACTGACTAGCTGAGGCCCAATCCACTAGAGTGAGCAATCCATATCACCTACTCTACAGAAGTACATTACAATGTCATCCAAAACATCCTCACAGACACAACCAAAATAGTGCTTGACCAAATATGTGGGCACCCTGTGGCCCAGGCAACTTGATATATAAAATTAGCTACCACATGGGTTGTCTTGAATGGCTGTATAGCACCTGTTTGCATCTGGTGTATCTAGTACACCAGATCTAAACAGCATCTATGAATCAAGTGGAGAGCTAGGAGGGAAGGGATGCCTTGACTTTCTGCTATTACTATTTTGCATCAGTGGACACTCAACACTGGTATTGATTCATTTTGGTAACTTTGAATTTTCAAAATCAAAAACAAATTGATTTGAGTTAAGCAGAAAATGGAAAAATTAAATATTTAAAGGTAAAACCTAGAGTCTGTGTTATAAATGCTGATACCTGCAAGAGGCATATAAGCTATAAAGGGCTGAAGCAGACCTGTGGGGTATGAAAATAGGACAAGGAGCCTGTTAACCACATCATACTGAACGATTACACAAACGGACAGAGTCTCCAAGTCACTGATACTATGTGGGTCTAGTTGGCCACCCTTCTCTCTACACACCCATCAGAGCGTCCCTGCTGAGCTAGCGTGGGAAAGCAACTCAAGATAGCCCACTGACTGTTCAGCCATTGCAGTTCAGTAGCAGGCCCATGGAGACTTCACAACCTACCCTAGTTTTCCACTTTCTCTAGGCATAACAAAGGCAGGATCATAATATGAAGACATTCTCTAAATATCCCCATGTGTTTTTGGTCTTCCTATTGAAATAATTCTGAAGGCAAATCCAACCTTCATGCATTGCCTCCATGATACCAAATATGGTGAGGCCATTCAAGTGCCAGGAAACCACGAAATGTCTACATTTGAGCTCCAAGTCAAATGTCTAAAGCTAAGCTCCAAGCCAAATGACTGTGGGCTCTCCCTCTTGCCCTCCTCCTTCCATTGGCCCAACAGCTGTCTGACCATGCTACTATGCCTCAGAGACTCTCAGGAGAACCATTTCTCCACAGGTGACTAAGTGTAATTTACTTGTGCTAAATCAAGAAGACACTGCCAGTAGCCTCATTCAGCAAATGTGTTTGGCAGCTTCATACAGTCAAGTGTCATGTACTTGTCTTATCTCTCCTGAGAAGCTGTAATACCCCGTGCTGCTGTACTGTGATTTTTTCTCACTGGTGGAATTTATAGTCTTTTAGGGTATGGAAGAAAATATTTTCTTATCCTGAAAAGAAAGATGTTGTTCCTAAACAGGAGTCCAAGGTAAATAGGTTTTCACTGACTCATTATCTAACTATAGTAGTTCTGAGAACAGAAACAGACTATGCTTGTACTGGAGGCACAACCCACCCTGGTGGATGATTTTTTAAAGTAGAAGCTGCCCATGCCAAATGCTAATTTTTGTGGATAGTTGAACTTTATTTTAAATGGAAAATCTAAGAGGTTTGGATGGCAGAACACTTCTGACTTGAGCTCTGTCTTAATCGCTTTCCTATGGCTGAGATAAAATACTTGATACTCACAACTAAAAGGAAGAGAGATTTATTTTGGCTCACAATTTCAGTCTATGTTCAGCTGGCTTCAAAGCAAAAATGGAATGGCAAAGAGGCCTGGTGGAGTAAAGGTGTTCAACCCACGACACCAGGAAGCAGAGAGAGAAGGTAATAACCAGTGGACAAAAATCACCCTTTTAGGCCATGGCTGCAGTCACACACACCCCACTTCCATGCAAGCCCCACCTCCCAAAAGCACATTCAGCTACTGAACTCATCAATGGATGAATCACTGATGAGTATTAGCACCCTACATGATCCAATCACCTTCCCAAAATGTGAGGCTTTGGAGGGATATTTTAGTCTGGTTTCCAACATGTGAGAAGCTCAGAAGCTGTTACTCTCTCCAAAACCTAGAAAGATGCTGAATAAACTGAAAATCCACAATTCTTTCCAGATACATCAGAGAACTGAGGTCACATAGCAAAGCACTTCCTCCAAAACTGGAAAGTCAAATTTAATAATCACTTTCTATTATTGAGACTAAACACTCTGCAATTTAAAGAAGAAGAGATTATTTTGGCTCATGGTTTTCAAAGGATTCAGTCTGTGCTTGATTGACTCCAAGACAAAGCAGTATGGTGGAAGGATGTGACAGAAGAGTACAGCTCATCTCATGGCAGCCAGGAAGTAAAGAGAGAACAAAAGAGCCAGGGACAAAAATTTACCTTTCCAGATCATACCCCGCTTTCCAATCAGGCCTTCTTAACAGCAAGGCAGCTATGAATTCACCAAAGGATTGATCACCCATGAGCATAAGATTGCCATGAACCAATCACCTTCCAAACATGTAAGACTTTGATGGGGGTAGGAGGGAGAATTTTAGATCAAATAATAACTCTAGATAAGCTGACATAGAATGACAAGAGAACACAAACTAGCAGGACCCAGTGATGGAGTAGAAAACTACTATGAAAGGTGATTGCAGGTAGTTAATTAAAAATCTCAAAGGGAGGCTAACTTTGGCAGGGACAAGGGGCCACACTTTTGTTTTATTTCTGGGAATTGTGCCAGATTCTCAAGACATAAAAAAGATCCCTCCTGCTTCTGGCAGGGGTAGGGAAAAAGTATTCATTGTAATACATACTGCAGCCGCTGTTCTCTCTAACAAACCTTCACTCAAAAGCCATCTTACCAAAAGGTATGGTATTAGGGTTTTGTAAGAAACTAATGAACCTGAGGGAAATCAAATGTCCAACTCCAACCCACTATAAATTTTCTGTCTCAATTAAGAGGAAGAGGAAATCAGTTAAGAGGAAGAGGAAACAGGGTCTTCCAAAGACTGAGACCTAAGAAAGATTAAGGATTCTAGAATTTCAGAATGCATCTTATTCCCTCAAACCTTCTCTCTAAAGCATCAATTCATTGTAGGGTTCCAGGGGACTATCATAATAATTTTTTAAAAACTACACATCTCAGATCTGATTTATAAAGAAATATCCAGAGAAACTTGAAGATGGCAATGAACACAAAAACAAGAACATCACAGAAAGTTGAGCCCCTGACACATATAACCAAAGTAAATACAGTCTAACTCTGTTTTACTCACTTTCCTTGTTTCTGAGAATCTCACTTCTTTAAGAGGAGAAATTTATTTTAGCTCTATGTTTCAGAAGTTTCATATCATAATCAACCATGTGTAATGCAGAAATGGCATAGTGAAGGGAAAGCTGATCTTGTTATGGTAGCCAAGAAGCAGAGCAATAAAGAAACACCCAGAGAGGGAGACACACTCTTCCAGGTCATGCTGTCAATGGCCAGCATCCTCCCACAATACACCGTCTCCTAATAGCACATTAAGTATGAACCCATTAATGATTATAAATTCAATGGTTATAGCACCCCCATGATCTAATCACTTGCAAAACACATAAGACTTTGGAGGGGAATTTCAGATACAAACTGTAACATTCCACCTCTAGTCCCCAAGAAACCATGCACATCTTATTATGCAAAATGTATTTAGTCTATCTCTAGGAATTTCCAAACTGCGGAAAAGTCCAAGTCCATGGTTTTCTCTGAGACTCAAAAAAAACTCTTAATTGTGAGTCCCTGTAAAAATTAAAATGTATGTTAAACACTGACTACATGTAATGGCACAAGGTAAATATTTCTATTCTAGAAGGAATAAATATAAGAATAAAAGGGAATGGGACCAAATCAAGACCAAAACCCTAAGGAACAAATATTAAATCCCATAGCTCCTTGTCCTGCACCCTGGGGAAATTGTGGCAAAATTAGAACTCCAAAAGTCTTGGGAGCCCCCACCCATGGCAATGCCAGTTTTAGCACTTACGGTCTCTCTCTTAGGCTGGCTTCACTCACTGCCTGAAGGTTTTCTCATCAGATGATTCACATTCCTGGTATTGCCAACTTCCCTGGGGCTTCCACTGCACTCTCAGCTTTAAATCACAGCCTTTCTCCACTGCCCTCTCACAGGTGCACTGCTTGGCCTCCTATGGCTTTCTCTGAAATCTGAGTGAAAGCCTCTCTGATCCCACAACTCTTTCATCCTGCATGTCCATAAACCAGTATTCATGGATGCCACCAAGTTCTGCCAGCAGCTTGGGCAGTAATCAGGCCTTCTTGGATTGTAGCTGAGTACCTGAGTGGCTGAGCACTGTAAACCAGAGCACAGAGAACCAATTCCCAACATGGTCGTTCTCAAGTAGGATGCTAAGGGCCTCTCTTCTCCAATGAAATTTTTTCATTTTTGCATCCTGATTCCTGAAATGCCTTCAAAGCATCTTTCCTATTATCCAGAAACAAGGTACTTGGCTTTTAAAATGTTTATCTTTTCAGTAATCATGCTTCTCTTTCTTCTAATTCTGCAGGTGCTTCCTTTCTGGAAAAAAATGGAAAACTTTCAAAATGGTCTTTGGCTATTGGTTCTTATGGTTAATGTGGCTGAAACAGCCAGCATTACCCATGCTACAATCTTAATGTTGGGCTGTGCTGAGATTTCTTCCCCCAGATTAATTAGCTTATCACCCTCAATTTTAATCTGCAAATTCTCAGAACATGAGCAATGAGAACATGAGTAGACAAATTTTCTGCCAGAGCATAATACATACGGTCTTTAGTCCAGCTGCCAATGAAGTCCTTGTTGTCTCCAACTGAAACCTCCTGTCTGAATTTCTATGCACATTCTGCCCTTCTGAGCAGTATTGATCACCAATCTTGACTTACAGGATTCTAGGGCTTATCTAGCCAGCATCTCTGTACCTTTCCAAATCCCTCCCATGAACCAGCTCCAAAGGTTTCTTAACTAAATAATCAGATATATTCACAGAAATAATTTGTTTTAGCCACTTTTCTTGTTGCTAAGAAACAACCCTCAACATCCACAATTTAAAGGAGGGGAGGTTTATTTTGTTTCACAGTTTCAGTCCGTAGTCAGGTAGCTCCAAGGCAGACACAGCATGATAGGCATAATGGAAGAAAAGCTAGTCACAGCACAGCAACCAGAAAGCAGAGAAAGAAGGAAAGAGACAGCATAGGAGATAAGTCCTCCTAGGTCACACTTCAGTGACCAGCCTCCACTCACCAGGCCTCCCATCCTCATCTATGAACCTGTCAGTGAATCAATGCACCAATGAGTATCATACCCCTTAATTCAGTCACCTTCCAAGCACGTGAGACTTTTGAGGAACATTTCAGATCCAAACCACACAAACACCAAATCTCATCTTAAAGGCCTGTTTATCATTTACCCATTTTCTTCTATCCAATTTGTAATGCCCAACTTTCAGCAGAAAAGAAAAAGTTGCTTCAAAGTTGAGAAAAATGCATACAAAAAGACAAAAATTTCAGCTTTCAGAGACAGCAAATATCATAACTAGTCTCAGATATGGCAAGTATGTAGAAACATACACACCAGGAATTTAGCACAACAAGCCTATGAAGGAACAAGGACAGAAATTATATTGGACTTTTCCTCAGAAACCATGCAAGCAAGAAAAGAGTAGAATAATATATTTAAAATGCTGAAATATAACAAAAAACACTAACAGAAAAATTTTCAAATCATTGATCTACATAAAAAATATAGGGAAGGAAAAATTAAGGTAAAATCTTTTGTGAACGGATTGTTTCAAATAATGGCAACAATATACTTTAAAATAGCATATAGATAAGTGAAATATGGATACAGGAATGCTTTAGGGTACAGAAGGGAGGAAATGAGAATGTGCTGTGATAAGGTATTTGCACTGCACAGCAAGTGGTATGATGTTATTGGAAAGAGAACAAGGATCTATTGTAAAAGTATACAGCAATCTCTAGAGAAACCTCTAAAAAAGGGAGTGTAACTGATGCAGTAAGAAGAGAAAATGTGAAATCATACTGAAGACTCAATTAAAAACAGAGAAGACAGAAAGAGTGGAAGACAAAAATAAGAAAAAGTACAAGGGCAACTAATAGAAAATAGTACAAAATGTGGTCAGTATTAACCCAACTAGGTCAATCACTTTAAACATCACTGTTCTAAATATGCCAAGTAAAAGGCAGACTGTCAAAGTGGATCAAGAAGCAAGACCCAACTCTATGTTGTCTACATGAAACTACTTCATGTATAAATACATAGATTGATTGAAAATAAGGAGCTGACCCCATATCTCTTACTGAACTGAATAACAGAAAATGATCAATAGGTACTATAATATCTCATTTTTGATAAAAAAGAAAAAAAATTTGTTTGAACTATCACAGATATTCAAATTCCAATAAGACACAATGTGATAGATAGAACCAACGGTAGTAGAACAAAAAAAGCATGGTAGGACTTCTAAGAAGGATGATATTAAATCAGCACTAGCTGTCATAATGTTTTGTTTTCTTCAAAACAGCTGTTCATATCATCACGTATGATATAGTCAAACAAAACAGGATACTGTTGATGTCCTGTTGACTTAATGTAAAGTACTGTGTTGCCTATGTTGTTCTGTTCTGATCTGTTCTGTACTACCCCCTTTTGTTTTATTCTCTTTCAAATAAAAAAAAAATAAAAAAAAGAAAAAAGAAAATAAGGAGCTGAAGGAGATATACCATGCTAACACTACTCTGGTTACGCTCAGATTTATTCCTGACTCTTCTCTTTCTGTGTTAAGTGGACTATTGTCAGACCTGTCTCCATGTATGAATAAATGACAAGTCTGACAAACTGAACTTGCAGTGGGCAGTTTCAGAGTCATAGTCACTTGAGTCCCCTGGTTAAGCTTTTGGTCTCTAACTGGGAACATTCCAGCAGCTTCTTTGAATGGCACACAGTTCTCTACTGTGCATAGCCATAACACCCTTATTCTTTTTTCAGCTAACCCAAGGCAAACTGTGAAATTTCTGATCTGTCATGTCTTCATTTGATTGTGTTTGTCTGGTCTTCCATGGAATAATAGGTTTAAATTCAGCTTTCAAAAATTTATGAATATTTATTTGGAGGTACAAGGCTCAATGAAAGAAGTAACTTAAAGTACATAGTCAGATAAAAGCCAAGGCTGTCTGCACGCAGGATAGCATGGCTTGAGATTTGCATAGGAGGAAATAGCACAGCAGTAAAATATATTTCTAACTGGAGAAAAATAAGTATTTTTGATTGATTGGCATGGAGTGTTTTTAGAACTGCTATTTGCCTTAGCCTTGGAGAAATACCACTATCAAGCCAAAGTCAAAGAGAAACTTTATGAAAATACATGATAAATGGTGCTGGAAATAGCAAATAACCGATTAAGGCTGGAAAGTTGGAGAGACTCAAGTGCTAAAAGATTAGTTCTGTGTTGTTATGGCTCTATTTTTCCCTTCCTGGGGCTGGAGGTTGGAACATTTCCGAGTGTGATGGAGTGGCTCTTCACGATCGAATCCCATTTGTACCTTGAGTTGTTGGCTCATCAGTGAAAAGTATGGAAAATGCTACCCACTGTTTTCATGCAGATTATTGCAGGGTGCCAAATTCTTGAAACTCCCAAAACAGAAATGGAAGGGCCATGATTGGACACGAGGCATTGTTCAGCAGGCGGTTCATGTAAAACTGAACAGAGGAGCTGATTAATCAGTTATTCAATGCAAATTGTCCCTCCAGGACTGACAGTGATGGAAACTGGTTTTCTTATAGTTCTGGGAAGTAGAGACTGTGAATGTTTTTCCTCAGACATTTGTACCACCACAGAAATACCAGTCAAATATTGCAAGTCATAAAAGATAATGTAAAACAGATGCTTTCACTTTTAGAAGTTAACTTGGTTTTGATCAATGTTGAGCTTATCTTAGCTTAATGTAAAAGACATGCAAATGTTTCAGCTTTTCTTCACGATTATTAAGTCTCATAAAACGGGGAGGGAAGCTTCAGTATTGCCTAGTCATAACAAAGTAACTGTTTCCTAGAAATATGGAGCCTTCAGAATATAAAGTAAGAAAACTGACAGAGAACCTTGAAATATGATTAAAACAATGAACACATACGTGCCTAACATAAAAGGTATTCTACCTTTTGGCAAGGGCTCTACAAATAGTTTTTAAGAAATGAATTGTTTTGTCTAGAGAACTTCTTGAGTTCCTTGTGGTGTGAATTATTGGATAACATTTATGTCTTCCTAATATACAAGTTCCCTAACTTGGTATCAACAGCTTAGAGAGAAATAAATAATTAGATAGGGACAATTTTGATGTTCCTTGTACCAAGTACTTTATAGAATTTTAGACATATTATAGAGTAGCCTCAGAAACCTACCTTTACCTTTCTAGCACCATACTCACTTAACAGATAGGTAAGTCAAGGGAGAGGGTAAGCAAATAGCCTATTCTAAAACTACATAGTTTACATAATTAAATTTA
>PVJX010023229.1:0-29573 GCA_004027295.1 Dolichotis patagonum | reverse complement strand
CCTTCTTGCTGCTTTTGCTCCTGTATCCGCTTTTGCCTCTGCTTATCCATATTTCTTGTTAAGATGCTTGTCATGCTCATTCTTGGTCCAGGGAGCTCAAAATGGTACCCCAGCTTCAACAGTGTCGTGTTCTCCTTCAGCAGCTTGACGATCTCCATCTCCACCTGGCTGCCCATGATGTGCCTCTGGTTGTGGAAGCGCAGCTCCGTGAGCACCGTGTTGCGCTGCAGAGCTCGCATGATGGCCAGGATGCCCTTGCCGGTGATGAAGTTGGACTCCACGTTCACGCTGGTGATGTGCTCGTTGACTTTGAGCATCTCGGCAATGGCTGTGGCTGCAGCGTCATCTGCGTGTGTGTTGGCCAGGCTGAACGTCCTCACCACCACGTTGTCCTTGAGGGCTTCTGCAAAGCGGGTGAGGGTCTGCGTGGTGATGTTCTCTATGTTGTTCAAATTGACCTCTGTGGTATCAGGATCATTGTTTTTAATCTTTTCCAAAGCATCCTCAATCACAGTGGGATTTCCACTAGGGTGGATAGCAGCTGGGGACTCTGTGTTTCTCCTGCTGTTGCTGTTAGTCAGATTTATGTTTTCTACTTGACTCCTAAATATCTTTGGCTTAGAGTTTTCAGAGTTGATGCTATTGTAGTTTACAGCTCCATTAATGTCTTTGGGGGTTTCATTGCTTTCCTCTTCTTCACTATCTTCTTCTTCCTCATCCTCCTCGTCCTCCTGGGATTCCTCCTGTTCCTCCTCCGTGTACACATCCTCAGACGCCTCGCTGTTACATTCAGTGAAGATCAGTTCTTCCTCACTCTCCTCTTTGTCCTCCTCTGCAACCTGATGAGTACAGTGTCATTGTTAAATTTTTCATTTTTAAGGACATTTTATTCATGTACCAAAGTAGCACATAGCAAGTGCCATAGAAGCTCAAAACAGCAAAATCAACAATGCCTCACTTCTGTTCTAATTCAGGTGACCAAGGTTAACATTTTGCTGCATACATCAACAGCTTTTTCTATAAATGGCTGTTTGGTATAGAGTATCCAGAAGTCAAGCTACAGAAGGGAAAGATGTTATCATTTTGTCAATTTAAATAACTAAGTTAGTTTAATAAGAACTTAGAAAACCTTTGATAAATACTGTATTTCTTTTCTTGACCGTAGATGCTATGCTACTTAACTCCTTTGCTCACAAATCCACACTTTTCTTCTGGAACCAGTTCTTTGTCCTTGCTTATTTTTCTGTCCCAAACAAATGACAACAAAAATATATGACATGATAATTAGTCCCTTTTACTTAATGTTCAAAATTCTTTCCCCAACTTGCTGTGAAAAGCAGATCGGTGGGAGCCAAGGGCTTCCTTCCCTATTTGTCAAAGTGTAGACAGAACGCAGGGTGACATCTGCTCCTCTACATTTATGGATTTGATTTCTGGGCTAGAGCCTGGTGCAGGGGCTGGGAGACTCCCATCACCCACCCATGAGCTGGTGTGCAGGTCAGTAACAGGAGGTCAGATTCATCTCTGTGCTGAAAAATACTCAGGCCGCCCTTCTCAGCAAGCAGTGCGAAACCCCCGTAAGCTCAGAGTTAAATGAGACAGACTGCAGATCACCAGGAAGGAGAGATAATCACCCTCAACACTAACTGTATTCTGACCATCGATATGGATCAACATAAAGTGGTAAAAAATCTTGAAGTAAGTCATTGCCCAGCCTGGTGGTTTCAAGTTGATTTAGATGTGTCGATTATGAAAGGCTTTTGGGTAAACACTTCATTCTACCTTTGTCTTTGTGTTCTGTGCAATTTAAGTGACTGCTTTTCTCTCTTTTAAAAGTAATTTTTAAAAATCTGGAAAGTGCTGATAGAGTCCAGTTTCCCTTGCTGCTATCTTTTTATTCCTTTCTCCATAGAGCCTCCCCTCTTCCCCAAAGCTTTGATTGTACTCTGCATTGGAAAGGGGTTTTCCTGTTTTGTTTCTTTTTTTTTCCTTTTCCTCCAAGGGTTGCTGCCTGAGGCATGTGGCTCAAGCTTTGGAAAACACTACACTTGTCTTCATGTTTGTTTGTCCAGTTGCTATCACAAAATAGCCTCAGTTATCCACATGTTTGGAGGGGCAGGCACCAAGTGATGGCCTGGGGAAGGGGTTAGCCACGCCTGAGATGTGATGACACATGGTCTTAATTTATTCACTTCTTCAGAGGTGAGGAGGGAGAGGATAGTGTGTGTGTGGGGGGGGTGTTGGCGTGTATGTGAGAAAGAAAGAGAGAGAGAGAGGAAGAGGGAGAGGGAGAGGGAGGTAGGCATATGTGGCAGCTGGCCATAAGTCACAACTCAGCAACACAAAGAAGCTGGGCTCTAGCCCAGCCTCCCTCCCGGCATGTGAGAATGAGGGAGCCTAGCAGTGAAGGAAGTAGATTAGCTGGGAAAGGAAGAACTGCAGACAGAATCCTCACTAGCACCCTAAATTTCTTTGTGAATGTTCTTAGAATTCCAGTCTGTGTAGGCTACGTACGTGTACATAGTGAGTGCATGTTTTTGTATTTGGAGGACATGGGACTGTCTTAAAATCCAAGGTATATCGCTTTTTATGCTACATTTTTATATTACCCCCTGTGGTGTTTTGTAGACCTTTGGGCTCGATCTAAAAGAGCTGCATGCCCCTCTAAAGGTATTGGAAATATAATATCTGAACCTGTCAGTTAACAAAATGGATCACTGTGGAACATCTATCTCTTCCAGAAAGCCTTTGGCAGTCTCTCAAACAGTCCCTGTAATACATTTCCAAACATTGCCCCTCCACAATAAATTACCTATCACAATTATTTTAATTACAGGTCATTTTTTTTCCCAATAGATGATAACTGGAAGAAAGCAGGACCCCTGTCTGCTTTGCTCACCTTGCCTGGGGCTTAGCCTGGAGCAGAGCCTCAACTAATACTTGTTTACTGAATGGATCAAGTTGACAGGGGTTAACAGGTGCTCAGTGTGGACTGGCCCTAGGAGAGAGTACCGATAAGGTCAATAAGGTCAGATGGGGGTAAGGTGACAACTGCTCCAGTTTCTTTGCCTGAGCTGAGGGTTTCCTAAGATGCCAGAGTTGTAAAATCTAGATGGTCCTGGGTAGTGTAAGATGGTTAGTCACTTCCAGGTGTGGAGCATCTAGAAGAATATCTGAAGAAAAATGGGATCTAGAAAGAGGAGGAAAGGGGGTGAAAAATACAAACTTTTCCTCCTTTATGAATTATCTGTGGAGAGTTTGGGACTAGAACTCTTGTGTCCACAGCTGGGATGGTTTGGGGGATAGAGGTGGGAGGTGGGCATAGATACAGGGAGGAGGAGGAAGTGAGTGGTGATGGAAGTAGTAGGGAAAAGGTGACCATTGGTGCATTTGAAGAATAAATGAGGCAATGAGAGCGGGGTGGAAGCCATTTCTCCTGATCACTTCCACAGAAACATCACGTGGATTAGGAGACCAGAGGCTTGGTTCTCAGTTCCATCCTGTTTCTACCCATAAAGAGCTGATTGACTTTAGATAAGTTACTGGGTTTCACAGAAACTACAAGAGTTGTCATTTTTAGCTTCATAATTTCACTGTGTATCATAAAACCCTGCAGGACTCCGTAGACCATAGACTGGTGGGCCCCATCCCTAGAGTTTCTCATTCAGCAGATATTGGGGAACCCTAGAAAGCTCAGGTTTCAGAGGTCCCCAGGTGATGCTGAGGCTGCTGGTTGAGCATGTACAACTTTGCAAAGGACAGTCTTCATGCCACCAGAGCCTAACTTGAATTTCAGTTCTACATAGAAACTGTTAACTTTGAATACATTTAGTAACGTTCTCTAATCTCAGTTCTTGTGTGCCAAAAGTTAAGAAGGAAATGAAATAATGAGAGGAAACTTACTGGCACCTGTGGCTGAGATCCAGCAGCTACTATGCTACTATGGACCATTACATGTTCAGGGACCTTGGATCTCTAATACAGCACATGTTTGTATGAATCCAGTTGAGCAGAAGGCTCTCAGTTGACAGGTGTTGCACAGGACTTTGATAAAATTTCACAGATCCAGATGCCCAACACTAAGACCTCCAACTCCTCCACAGTTCCCACTGTGCTGCTCTTCACTTGTGGGCTGCCTAGCTCCCTCCCCTTTTAGCCATTCTGAGATTTTTCCCTTGTGGTGGGAATGGATTTACACCCTCTGTCAGCAGCCTTCTGCTCAGCACTCCTTGTGACTACAGAGACAGCTGGCCAGTGGAGAAGTGGAGAGGGAGAAAAACTAACCACCCAAGAAAGGCATCCAAGTTCACCAACAAGACAGCCTCTCTAACCAGGCTGATAAGTCACTGGCAAGGATCAGCAGAACCTTTGGCAGGATCAGCTGGGTCTCACCAACAGCTGACAACAGGCTTTGTCCTTCAGTTCCTGCCATTGTCATGACATTATGACATCAAAATGCCTTTGTGGGGTTATTGCTATACTGGTTGCATGTCTTGGACGTGCAGAGACAATTTTATTCTTTATGTCAGGGAAGTTCTTCAATAACTGTCATGAAAATATTCTATCTCATCAAAATTTGACACTCATTCTCACATTTAAAAAAAGACTCTTAAAATTATGGCTGTGGAGGGATTGACTGGCTTAACTCCTGATGGTCATGAGTGTCCCTTCTCACTTCTGCCTTCCCAGCACACGCAGTGACCATGGTCTTGGCATATTCTGGCCTGGTCCCAGTGACCCTTCCTGCGATGATTGACATGCACAAAGTCCACACATATCTTGCTGCCAATGTGACCCCCACACCTATCATCAGGATTATCTAATAGCATCTAGATTAGGGCTGTAGAAGGTTTGCCACTAGTCTGAATGCGTTTTGATTTTAGGTGATTTCAGTGGAATGCAGGGGTTTTCAATTATTGCTTTTGACCTGTGGTCTTCCACAAAGTCAGGATTTTTTAAAAAATATATTAACATCTTACTGTTGTAATGATTTTCCTAGAGCATACTCTTTGAATTTCCTTCCACAAATGATTATTTTGAAAAATTCAGAACAATGTTTACTGGCATGTACGTGGAAGTTTGGTAACCTGCACTCTAATATGAGCACATTTCCTGCCTCAGGATCACCATCATACAGACAAATATGTTCTCGGAAACCATCTGCATAGGCATATTTATCCTGGGTCCTCAGATCGCTTTCATCATTTTGAAATTCTATGCAAAATATGTGCGTATTTGTACATATGCAATTTTCTTGAGGTCTATATTTTTTCAAAGTTTCAAAGGGGTTACACACACACACACACACACACACACACAGTGTCCTACTGAATTTCCTTAAAAACAGATGGAAAGATAATCCTGAAGGATGGAAAATCTTTTCAGTCTAACAACCTGGGGACACTGCAATATTAAAACTAAGGCCCCTTGACTGTCAGCCCAGTACACTTCCTACCATCTCACACTTTTTGATGTTGGCAACAGAACTGTTTTATTGTAGCCACTATTGCAATGAAAATAACAGGAAATAAATATACTTAACTGCAAAAAATTTTTTTGAGAAACATACTATACCACATCACCAAATTATAACTCAAATAAGACTTATTTTTGGCAACATATTTAAACTCATATATACTGATTGTGAATTACTGTCTTCTTGAGGTTCACATTTTTAAGACAACCATAAAGACCCCACCTAAGAATTTTTACTTATGGTTCATTGGGTGGTCACAAGAGTTATAGGCCTGTTTCAATGTGAGAACAGTTTCAGTAATGGGTATAAACAAGTTAGCAGGAAGTTAAAGCCCTGAGGAATAAGAGTCGGGGAAAACAGGGGTGCCTGGGTTTAGGGTAAGGGATGAGTGGTGGGATTAGCCAAGGAAATGTCCCAAGAGCCTACCTTTCCACACTCCCCCAGCCTCTCCTTCTCCAAGAGTTTTTGGGACTCCTTTTCCCAATAGGCCATCAGTGCCTCTCTGCTGAATGTGCCTGTGGGTGTTTTCTCAGTCAGACTCTTTTGCCTTAGCCCCACAGGAAGGTTACGGTCAGGTTCAATGTCGTCCAGCTCCCTCTCCAGCTCCTTCAGCTCCTCAGCTGTCAGGGAGGCCAGGAGTTCATCTTCATCAATGGATTCATATTTACTAAGTCCTCTTCTGTAGCCAAAGGTAGACATAGTCTCCACTTCGTCAGGCTCACAGGTTGCTGGAAGAAGCAGGCATTCAAGGCTGCTGGACACAGGCAGGGAGGCAAGTGGGGAGGCTGGGCAGCAACTGGTGCCGGGAGTGGCTGCCGTAGCCTTTTAAGTGTGGTGATGATGTAGGGCTGTGATAATGCAGGGAGGGTGAAAGCATGGGCTGTTTTAAGCATCAGACGTCAGCTAGATATTTGAACACAAAGAATGTCACATCAGTGGTGGATGGAGGTCTCAGAAGCAGCAGGGATTATTAACATCGTGGCCAGGGCCATATTTAGCTGAGCCTGATAGATAGCTCATGAGGACAGGCAAAGAGTGTTTCAGAGAGGGAGTGGTGGGATTCCTCCCACATTGTGTTGAAACTACAAGGGAATAAAATTTATTACCAAAATGATTTGCCACTAACTCATAGCCATGAAAAGGTTCTTTCATTATAATCTTAGGGGTTGAGAAATGACTCCACAGTAATCTCTTTTTTAAGTTTTTTTTTAGTTTTAAAGAGAGTAAAACAAAACAGAACAAAACAGATCAGAAGAAACCAATGTATGTGACACAGATTTCAAGGAAAACAACCAGGAGATCAACCAATGACTACCATAATGTCTCTTGTTTTCTTCTAAATAGTTGTCTGTATCTTCACACACAATGAATTCATACAACACAAAATAATGTAAAACTGATCAGAACAGAGTGATGAAGGCATTAAAGGTCTTCAAAACCAGACAGTAGGAAAATCAACAATGGCTGCCATAATGTCTCTCATTCTCTTCAAAATAGCCATCCATACCTTCATGTATATTGAAATTAAATAATTCAAAACAGATTAAAACTATGCTTTTTTGTGCCAGGGACTTGAACTCATGACCTCATGCTTGCCAGGCAGGCACTTATACTGCTGAGGTAAATCCCCAGCCCCCATAACCACTCTAAAGAATAAAATCATTACTGGAATTCACAGCATGATGATAGGAAATCAGCAATGGATACCATAATGTCTCTTTTTCTTCAAAGTACCTTTTTATATAATCATGTATAATATACCCACCCACTGTTTAGGAGAAGTTCTAGGCATGTATAAGCCTCTACATGTACATCTATCCTTTCCTTTCACAGTATTTATTGAGAATTTTGTATCATATGTACTCTTACCATTTCTGACACTAGGGAGAAATATGGTATTTACACATGTAAGTTTTATTTATTTCACTTACAAGTATGGTCTCAAGTTGTATCCATTTACCTATAAAAATCTCAGTATGATCATTCTTTATAGCTGAGTAGTACTCCAGTATATAAAAGTACCCCACCCTTTTTTTATCCATTCCTCAGTTGATGGGCATTTAGATTGTTTCCAAGATCTGACTATTACAAATTGTGCTGCTATAAACATGAAGGCGCATATATCATTGCGATATGGTGTTTTCAATTCTTCTGGGAATATGACCAGAAGTGGAATAGTTGGGTCAAATGAGACTTTCATACTCAGCTTTTTGAGGAATCTCCAGACTGACCTCCACAGTGGTTGCACCAGTCTACACTCCCACCAACAGTGCAGAAGAGTTACTTTTTCTCCACAGCCTCTCCAACATTTCTTATTGGTGGTTTTCTTGATCCTGGCCATTCTTTCTAGAGTGAGATGGAATCTCAGTGTGTTTCTAATTTGCATTTCTCTAATGACCAATGATGCTGAACATTTTTTCATGTATTTATTTTTCATGTATGTAAAAGTATTTCTTCATCAGAAAACCTGTGTATTCATCTCAGATGTCCATTTTTGGATTGGGTCTTTGAATTTCAGGGGCCTGATTTTTTAATTCTTTATATGTTCTAGACAAAAGTTCTTTGTCTGAGGCACAGTTGACTAAGATTTTTTTCAGAATTTATGGGTTTCCTTTTTATTCTATTGGAGATTTCTTTTGACATGCAAAACTTTTTAGTAAGACGAGATCCTAGTTATTGATTCAGGGAAGTATTTCCTGTGTGGTTTGATTTTTGTTCATGAAATCTCTGCCTACCCCTATGTGTTCAAGATTTCTATGTACTTTGTCTTCCAGCAGATTTAGTGTTTCTGTTTTAATATTTAGATCTTTAATCCATTTTGGCTTTAGTTTAGGACATGGTAATAGGCAACTCCATAATAATGCATGGGTAGTTTTTTGGTTCTCTTATAAACATACTGTGCATGATGTAGATAGAAATAAAGGTACAATAATACAGTATTTTATATTTCTATTATCCTTTGCAGCTCACAAAGCATTTTCATATCATTTTTTTCTAGCCATAAATCCTATGAGATAAATAACATGATCCTTACTACAGGATTGGCAATTGAGACACTGAGAGATTAAGTGAAATATGTGAAGCCAACAGTAGGAAAGGCCAAAGTATCTTTATCCACTGCATCAAATAGCTTCCTTTTTCTCCTTTTGCATAATAGTGAAACACTAGATCCTCAACTAAAATATTGATAGTAGTACTGGGTAGAATTTATTAAAGAGTGATATTGTGCTATCCCAGTGCTAAGCGTGTTACATGTTTTATCTCATTTAATCCCACAATCCTTTAAGGTATATATTATTGCCCATATTTTACTAAGTTAGGCCTAGGAAGCATAAGTAAGTAGCTTAAGAGCACAAAGCTAAGAAGTGGTAATGTTGGAATTTGTATCTAATCTGAAAATTAAAGAGAAGCTAATTTGTAACTATGCATATATTCTTGTGAATATGGCAAAATCTATACATTTCATTAATACAGTAAGCAATTGATGAATATTTATGTTGTTTCTAAGACTGGATGAAGAATAATTTTGCTATGAGCATTTACATGCAAGTCTTTGACCATATATTTTTATATATCTTGGGCAGACATACAGGAATTGAATTATTGGTAATACAATAAAGTCACTTTTAAAGTAACTACAAGTGTTCTCCAAAACCTTTGGACCACTTATGTTTTCATTAGCAATAGAAAAAAGTTCCAATTTTTAGAGGCTGGAGATTTAGCTCAGTGGCACAAGCTCTTGTCTGGCAAGCACAAGGTCATGAGTTTGATCCCTGGTACAAAAAAAAAAAAAAAAAAAAAAAAAGAAAAAGAAAAAGAAAATATTCCATTTTTTCTAAATCCTTATCTACTGTTGTTTGTATTTCTGATTATAGTCATTTTAGTGAGTGTAAAATGATGTTGAACATAACTGTGTCTATCGGCTGCCATAAACCTTCTTTGGTAAAGTTGTTCAAGTTTTATGCTTATTTCTAACTTGAGTTGTCTTTTATTAAGTTCTGAGATCTTTGTATATTCTACACAGAAGTACTTTACTAGAAAACCAATGTTCAATTATCTTCACATTGTTTATTAAAAAGACTGTCTCCTATTGAATTGCCTTGGCATCTTGATAGAAAATTAAATAACCATAAATGTAAGAGTGTATTTCTGAACAGTCACTTCTGTTCCTTTGACCTGTCTTTCTACTCAGATAGCAACACATATGGTTTTAATTACTATAGCTTTGTGGTATGTTTTGATATTGGAAAGTTTAAGCCCTCTTTAGCTGTTTTGTAGCAATGATTTGGCTAAATATTTTTATTTTAACTCATTTTACCTTATTTTAACATCTTGTGTTCTATCTCCAATAATAACTCTTACATTTTTAAGTGATTCCAATGAGAAATTATGAGATTAAAATGAGTTCATTTTTTAAAATTTCTTTTTTGAAGACATAATATTTTTCATATTTATAAGGTATATTATGATATTTTCATTCATATGTACATTGAGTAATGATCAGGGCAATCATCTTCACTGACTTTTATTTATAACCTGTTGCATAACTTTTGTGCAGCATCATTGGAGGCTCACCTGTTATTTGAAAACAAATGTGATTTTTAAACTAAAATGGTAAGACATGAAAGCCAAATATAGTAAATGAAATGAGTTATTCAGTTTTAAAACACCATTTTAGATAAAAAGAATAATTATAGTTATATAATAAACTTTTAAAAGAAAATGCATATAAATTATAACATATATTCATTCTTTTAATAATTATGTACTAGGCAAAAGACATGTTGACTAGTATGCAAATTTTAGGGTACATAATTATGTAAAATATAGTGAAATTTTTTTTCTCTTTTATGTTCATAATTATAGATGCACATTTTTTCATTTTAAAAATATACTTTTTATTAGAACATGTTTGTGATACATAATGTTAAAATTTTAAGTTCCTTGAAATTTTCTAAACCTACAACACATATCTAATTTAATTTCTGGTTTGGAACAGTGATCAACACTATCATAGTATCTTCTTTTATGAAGCTCACATTTTAGGTGGGAGAGACATACAGTAGATTAACAACATGTAAATTACAGAACATATCAAAAGAAGTTCCATGGAGAAAAATATGGTAAAGGGTAAATAAGAAGGTTGTAGGAGTGATACTTCATATAGCAAGATTTCTGTAATAAAGTAACCTTTGCTGTAAGATGATAAAGAGACCCTAAGACCTGTAAAAGTAAGGGTTCGATACATGTAGATTATAATACACACTTAGTATGTTTACACAATAATTGCTCAGATAGTCATTGAATCACAGACTCTCAGATTTGAAAGAACCTTTCAAATACATTCATCCTCAGTTGTCTATAAGTGATTATCTATTGTTTTCTTGAATATCATCAGAGAAAATGGGTAGATTCCAAAAATTCATTCCATTTTGGATGATTCAGATCTAAAGAAAATCTTCTTTTCAATTAACTTGAAACTGGTTGGAAAATCAACCTACGTATTTTCAGTTTTCTCACTGGAATGACTCAGAATACATAAGGTCTCATTACAGTTTGTTCTGCTAAATCTCAGATGTCCCATGAATGACTGAAAAATACATCAAAAGAGGAAGTATTAACATGTTTTGTTTTAAAGAACATATTGCCTGTCAAGGACACTGCATTAAGAATGGTCATTCAAATATCTAGGTATAGTATATTTCTTACAAATCACTCTGCTTATAATCATAACTTATGCATGACCTTAGTTCATGGAATCTTCCTGTAAGTATTCTCTATAAACTAAATCTACTGGATAAAAATCTTTTGAGTAAACAAACTGCCATTTGACAGTGGCTAAACTTAGGTATTGAACAATTTAAATTTTCTTAGAAACTTCTCTGTATTAAGGGGAAAAGTCCAAACATACACATTTTCCATATAAATTTACATTTGGGAATTTTTACTTTGTCACCTTGTGTTTTGTATAGAACTGTTTTTAAAGTCAACAATACTACAAGCCTTTTGAATACTAGCATTTTTTATTTTTAAAATTCACTGTTTTGGGAAAAATGTTTTGCACTTTTTTTTAATATAGGATCCAGTTTTCTCAACACCACTTTTGGAAGAGACTGTCTCATCTCTGCTCTACTTCTTGATTCTCAATTAGATACCTGATCTCCGTATACTGAAAATTCTCTTTTTAATGAAAATTGAGTTGCTTTTTCTTTCAGTTTGTATTTTCCTTTTTGTTTCTTCTACAAACTGTTATTGGTTTGGTCAATACACACTAACTACTCGCTATGACACAGATCTGTGTTGGGAGTTAGGATTACAAACAGAAAAACAGAAATCATTCCAGTCTCTCCTCTCAAGTGGCTTGTCATCATGGGAGAGAGCAAACAGCCGACAGCTGACAGTAACACAGTGCAGAGCCACCTCCAGCCCCTCGCCAGGTGCCAGGGGCAGGAGAGCAGAGGAATTGCAGATGAAGACATGGGCAGAATTAGAGAAGCTACAGACAGTGCAGATTTCTGAACAAACTCACAGGTGTGTGAAGACAAAAACAAAAACTGGACTTTGGTGTAGAAGTGGGGGAGAAGGTAGAAACTGACCCTGACTCACGTGCTGCTGTAAAGCTTTGTTATCTTGCTCCCATTCTGTCTTTTAAGAGCCACCAGCAATATTCCCTGAACATGGTTAAGTGCTTAATTTATAAATGTTAAATTTGATGTGAAGGGCTCTTTAAGCCATGTCAAAGAGTTTTGGACTTTATTATCATCTGCCATTAAGTGGGTATCTCTAACATCAATCCTGTGGTCACCATGCACAGCCGTAATTTTCAATAGTTGCTTGACAGTTTCCCCCCTAGCAAATACTGTATCTTGTACTAACAGACTCAGGGAGAGAAAGAGGGGACAGAACTCCTCAGTATCTCCAAACATCAGCAACCCTAGCGCTCTCATTAGGCAGGTGTTACAATAAATAATATTTAAAAGCAGTAATCAGAGACTCCTATCTACTCTAGTATATCATGTTACTTTAGTCCAATCCTTCATACAGGATTGTAAAAAGGAATCACTTTCCCATGGATTTTATATGTTTGGCAGTTAGTATTTAGTAGTGTTAATGTACCTTCTGCAGTTTTCTCTAACTTTAATAATCCCCAAATTTCAGGGAGAAATTCTTGTGTAGGCATCCCTGTTTATAATGACAAAGAGAATAAAATGCATGAATTATATGAGCCTATTTAATTGAGGGTTTATATTTATATTATCTATTATATATTAATATTTAATTTAAAACTTCATTTCTATGGGCCCTCTGATTTACCCTACAACAGTTACTTATCATTTGAAGATTTAATATACTCTATTTACTTTCATTGATTTTAAAGGTGCCATTTTACTTAAATAAAATTTGTATCTTTGAACTAGAGTGATTCATGAAAAAATTCAGAATACCTCCAAGTATCTCACTAGTACCTAAAGTCAACCTGCCTGAAACCAGTGTGTTGATTTCCCTTTTCTGCTTCTCTCCCACCCTGAGGCTTCCTCAGTTCTGAAAGCTTCATTCACCAGTTGCTGGAGATTGTGTTTCCTTTGGCTCCTTATCTCCCACCTAGTTCTATCATGGAGCCTAGAGTTCCAGACATTAACAGGTTTTGAGTTCCTGTGTCGTTTCTAGTTATTTCCTTTGTCTCTGCTGTCCTCAGAAATGAACTGATAGTCTCCCTGGTGCCTTGTTACTTGTTGCTTGGTTTTCCTCTTCCTCCACAGTACAGCTTGATTAACCTCTTAAAACACAGACCTTGTCAGGTCAATCTATGTTCAAATGATGGCTTGTTGCCATTGTCCTTCAGACACAATGGATGGCCAGTGGGTTTGGGTCCTCCAGGAAAGGTTCTGCTCCCCTCTCCAGCTTCACTTTGCACCCTTCTCCCTGACTTTTGTACTTGAACCACCCTGGGCTGACCTTGTGTTACACTGGGCTGAATTTTCCACATCTGCTCTACCTCTTAGCCTCCCTGTGCTTACCTCTCCCTTTGCCTGGAAAGCCTTTGCCTCTTCTACTTTTCTCATACTTATCCTTCCGGAAGCTCCAGGTCAGTTAACTTCTTTCAGCTCCCATAAAACTTGATTCCATGCTGGCAATTGACTTGGGAGTGCTTGTTTCAAATAAGTCTCTGTAGGAAGCATGCTTTTCCCATTGAAGGAGCCAGTCGTTCCATTTGCTATCCTCGAGGACTAGAATAACTATTAGGTGTTCACGATTTAGTTTAAAAATGAAACAGAAAAGTTAGAGTGTAGACAAGAATAGATTCAGGCCCTATGGACCCCGAAGATTATATAATGATGGGGACTTCTTTAAAGAAAATAATAAAACATAAATACAAAATCAGGAAATAAAAACATATTTAAAACAACAAGAGAAATCATGACAAACTACTGGGTTTTAGGTAACTCCAGCTTCTTTTGATTTTGTCTTTTTACCATCAATGCTGGTGATTAATTCCAAGGCCTCAAGCATGGTAGGCAAGCGCTCCACCACTGAGCTACACACTCCGAATCCTGAGATCTTCCTAAAAAGTTTACCGGAAACGCTTCCAAAGAAAACCTACTTAATTGCAACCTGGATTCTCTTGCCCTTCCTCCAAATCTCTACTGCTCCTGGAAGCCTTGACACTTACAGGGGCCTAGAAACATGCTTTATAGTCAGTTTGCATCTAAGCATAATTCCCAAATTAAAGAAACAACACTTCTGACCAGTAAGGGTTCCTATCCCATGACGGCATTTTTGTTTATTTCAAAGATGACCTTCTTATTTAAATCGTCCCCAGTTTGTGGATAAGGACACATGCACACCATGCTACATTGTCATTGGCAAATCTGGGCAATGAAATTATTTTCACACATCTCACTGTTATTCCCAACTGTTGCCTCCCCCACCCCACCCAAGTTTTACCTCATCTCTCTCACGGCCCAGATGCAAGTTTGTTTCCTGAGATAGAAATAACACATTTTCATCTCATGGAGAAGAGTTTGGATTTTCAACATTTCTTATAGAGGGTTTGTAACAAAGCAGTGAAATATGTGCAACGGCTCCTAAGGAAGTTAAGCTTCCGACTTTGCTCAGGCTGTTTGCTGGGAGCTTCTCAGATGACTGGAGAGAGGTTCCCAGGGGAGAATGTCAGGGAAAGGTCAGGCTCTGGACAGACAACAACCAAATGGGCCACAGGGAGCAGATGGGACTGGCAATTCCCTTATCAAGTCCTCACTCTGGGGCTTGGCAGCCAAACAAATCTTCCAGCTATTCCAATGTGTAGAGAGCATGAGTCAAATTTAAAATTAGAGCTATTTATAACAGCAGCTCACAATTGGATAATACTCATAGTTTACAAAATTAGTGTGTCAGTCAGTATAACAAAATAATATGGTCTCTCTTTAATAACTGTGCACACTACTTACT
Source organism: Dolichotis patagonum (assembly GCA_004027295.1). NCBI lineage: Eukaryota > Metazoa > Chordata > Mammalia > Rodentia > Caviidae > Dolichotis > Dolichotis patagonum. The sequence goes on along the minus strand of PVJX010023229.1, from coordinate 14,647 downwards.
GTGTGAGACACACAATGAGTTACTCCATTTTACCAAGGATGAGGCTCTTTGAATATGCCCATAACTCTAAGCTGCTTCTCACACTTGAGATTTGCTACCTTGTCACTTCAAAAATATACCCAAAGGAAGCACAGATGGGGTGAAAGACAAATGTGTAATACCATCCAATACTAACAAAGACTAACCCTAATTAGCTTGCTAATCAGAAAAGGTCAGGTGCGTTCAGGGCCCTATGGCTGTAGATAAGACAGGTGGGTAATAAAGCATCTAATCCTAAGCAGAGGTATAGTAGGTCCAATGATCATTTGTTGATCTGATTCAGACAGAATCAATGTATGTCTGTATTCTAACAAATGAAAGTATATAAACTGACAGTATTGAAACAGTAAAGGAAAAATATATGACCCCCCAAAAAATTCCAAAGTGAGAAAGAAATAACCATGTTTTATCAATCAAATCCTTTATTATATGCAACAGACCATGAGTATGGAATTTCACCTGTGAGATGGGAAACAGATTTGATAGACATCACGTGAATTTCTAATGAGGGACATTTTACTTAGAGTGGAAAAAAAAAGATCTTACAATCATTTTAGCAATGACTTCAGTTGCAGTCCTCAATGTTGGCATCACCATTTTGGATAGACACACTCACAGTGTATTGGAAAGAATGATGTGGAGTGTGGGCACCCGTGACATGGAATTTTTCCTGGGGATAGATGGTCTTTGTGCTTCTTTAGAAAACTGCAAGTCCTGAAGGCAATTATACCTTAAAGAGAAGGCCGAGACTGCTGGGAAGAGTAGAAAGGTAAAGTCACTGCCAAAGTCCAGGAATACAGGGGCTCAGTATGTCCATAATGAGGCAATTGGTACTCCAACGCTGTTATCTCCTGAGCATTCATTGAAACCATTTTCATTGCCTTTATCATGAAAATATGCCCTTTTTCCACACACACACACACACACACACACACACACACACCTCCTAGCTGACCTTCACACCTACAGTTCCCTTGTGTTCCTGAGCTCTGTGGCCTTTTGAATGCTTACCTTCTGTCACTTTCCCCTGGCACTCACTTCTGCTTTCTGCTTGTTCTCCGCTCTAGAGCTGGCTCTCAAAGGGTGTTAGAAAAGACTCATCCTGCCAGCAACATAATCCTTTGCCAACCATGCCCTTTAAGAACAGGAAACCTTTAATTCTTCCATGTATATGTTTTTGTGATTTTGTTTTATAAGTTTAAAAGTGGTGGAAAACTCATGCTCCAAGCACCATGAACATGGCTGAATGAGTCTGGGTGAGGGCTGATGAGAATGAGGAACGTGGCAAGTACTGACAGTCCCTGAAGGCTGCCATCTTCTGCTTCTCATGCTCTCAGAGTCACACACTGCCAGCCCGTGAACCAAGCACTTTCCTCTGAGCCAGATGAATCTAAGCTGAGTCCCCTCCACCAAGCGATAAATAGGCTCACTTGACAGAGAACACTCTTCCTATTGTCTTTTAAAGTGATTTTTTAGAGGTATGATTTGTGAACTATCAAATTAACTTACCATGAGGGTAAAAAAACCAATGATTTTTCTAGGAAACTTACCAAGTTATGCCACTATCACCAAAAAACAATTTTAGAATATTTCTCTTGCCCCAAAAGATCCTTCGTGCCCACTTGCAGTAGACCTTTGTTTCCAAGCCCCAGCACCACACAACCACTAATCAGCTTCAAGTCTCTATTAATCTTATTTAGCAGTTTTAAATAACTGTAATCATACAGCTTGTGGTCTTCATGTCTGGTTTTTTCACTTAATCTAATGTTTCTAAAGTTCATCCAAATTATAACATATTCACTGATTATATTATATACCATTTTATGGGCATGCTACACAGTTTATCACACTGATGAACATTTTAATAATTTCTGTTTTTGGCTACTATGAATGATGCTGCTTGATTTCTATTGAATTATAAATGATAGAAAACTTCAAAGTTGCAGTCAGGAATCTTAGTTTAGGTATTTGCCACCCTAATTAAATGTAAGGCTTGTTTCCTCATATAGAGAGTAAGAGTCACTTTACCCCCTCTCTTTTCTGTTCTTAGAGTAGTTATAAAAATCAAGTAAGATGATGTATGCAAATTGTTTTGTGAACTATCACACACAGGAGAAATAAAGGCCTTGCTACTGAAGCAGCTTTCTACTTGTATTAAAAAGGACTAGACGTTCCTCAAGATTCTTTCCACAGTCGTGCAATAAATGATGAAGCCTTTGGGCTGTAGGAAATATCTACACATTGTTTTCTATGGACTTGTAGTTCTCACTGTATTTCCTTTATCAAAACCTATTGTTTAGAAAGATGTTAATACCATTCTATCTCTCTTAAATTCATTTGTTTTAAAAAATTTGGAATTGATTATCACATAAAGGGCTTGGTTTCCTATTGAACAGGGGTATTTTAGAGACCCAAGGATCACTGTCAGAAGTATACAACTCCATATAGTTGATCAGTGATCAACTGATAATTGAGACTTAATCAGTGTAGCCTCCAACCCACAAGTTGGCCTCTTGGGTAGCTTCAAAGGAAAGAAATGGATAGAGGTTGAGGGATTCTAATTAATCAAAACCAAGCCTACCTAAATGTTAGCATTCTTCAGTCACAGGTGACTAAAATTATTGCTTCATTAAAACAATATTACACTAACTGGGAATCTACAGCTTTAGGGGTATTTTAGACATACCAGAACACAGATAATTGAAACCTGTGTCATGGATAGTATTTAATTTCCACAAAGCATGAAAATAGCTTCCTTCAAAAAGTGAAGAGGACTTTGTATCAAATAGAAATAACCAAATACTGGTGTCTTACATTCACTGAACCCAAAGGAAAGGTAATAGCCAACATTATAGGCTGCTTGCATAAAGTTAAGTCTCTTTGCAGATCCCTGCATGGAAGATTTTACAAAATAAGAGCAATGACTGTTTCATTTACTGGAATCTGAAGCACAGATTGTGAGTTCCTATTCAGTGCCTTTGGAAGAATCACTAGCCTGTCTAGTGTTAGAATTCAGGAGCTCCCAATGCCTAGATTCAAATTACTAGACTGTCTCCTTCTGAAGACAGCAAATCCCCAGACATCTCCAATACTCCCTGATGTTATATAATACGGGCCACTGAGGTCAAATGAGTCTACTGTTTCAACACATCTTTCCCTCTTGCTATGTCAATAATTGAAAGATTAGAACTTTGCAAAGCGAAAGAAGCTGTGAATCTGAAGCAGGACTACAAATTTGAGGCTAGCCTAGGCACCTTAGTGAGTTTGAGACTGTCTCAAAAAAAAGGGGGAGTGCTGACAATATAGTTCACCGTGAAGATCTGAGTTCCCCAGAGCCACAAAAGTTAAGAAAAGAAAGGAAGGAAGGAAGCTGGGCAGACAGATAGACAGAAAGCAAGGCTTTATGTGGCATGGGCAATATTTTGCTGTTTCCCTCCTGTGAATACTGTCAAAGAATTTCGTAACACTGGCAGATGCCATATGTATTTCTAACATTATTTTCTAGATTCTAAGATCTTGACTATCTTAAGCACTGTACCATAAGTCCAAGGTTCTTGTCTTATAGTTCTGGTGCTGGTAACACCAGTCTGTGTTAATAACAGTGAAAGCCTTACCAGTTCAAAGTCTGTATTTTAATGAGATTTATTTGCATATTTCTTCTAGGGCACTATAAAGGTAGTAAGAATTTTATAAATTTTTATGTTTTAAAATTGACATGAAATTGTATGTATTTATGGCATAAGATATGTTTTGAAATATGTACATATTGTGAAATGATTAAACTGAGCTATTTAACATATGGATTACCTCACAATCATTTTTTTATTATGGTGAGAACACTTAAAATCTGTTCTCTTAACCATTTTCAAGTATACAGTACCTTGTTATTAACTATAATCACCGTGTATGTACCAGGTCTCTGTAACTCATTCTTCCTGTCTAACTGATACTTTGTTTGCTTTGGCCAGCATTTCCCTAGTTCCCCCTCCCACCTCCAGTTCCCTCATAAACACCATTCTACTTCCTGCTTCTGAGTTTGTGTGTTTTACATTCCACGTGTAAGTGAGATCGTATGGTAGTTGTCCTTCTGTGTCTGGATTATTTCACTTAATACAATATCTGTTTGAATAAAAAATACATGTCCTTGCCTACTACATGACATATGACACTTCAATAGCGTGACAGTATAATGCATTAAGTATGTCACGTATACGTACTTCTGTATATGCATGACATGTACATATATATCGTCTATTTTATTTAATGCATAATTTAAAATAGCTCAAAATTTTTGTCTTAAAGAATTTCTGATTTGGTTATATACACAAGAATAGTATGACTTCAAGCCAAATATTGGGTAGAAATTTCTGGTGAAACATCAGTAATAATAAAAATGTGTAAGTGTAGTTCTTTCTGTCACAAAAGACCCCATCTTGTACTTTCCATGCCTTCTGTTCCTTTTGTACTGATTTTTCAAAACCCTGCAACAAATGGGGCATTACTTATGAATACCTGCTACATATTCTACTTTTTTCAAATTCCTGAACTGTCACTTTATGGCTTGGAAATGTGTCCTGTAGCCGATTAAAATGATTAAATCATATGCTTTAGGAAACATTTAGTTTCAGTATGCTCGAAATTTTTTTGGCCAGAAACACTGGTACTCTTTGACGACGGCCAACAGAAAAGATAAACAAAACACACTTGAGTGACGGCTTAGATCTGCTCTTTTCCACTGGGCTCTCTGTAGGATATAAAACAAGATCCGCAGAGAGTAGAAGAGCTACAGACAGCTTGGCAGCAGGGGGAAATGGCATCCGAACTCCAGCACGTCAGCCTGCGGTGGTTACACTGGCACCACTGTAGAATGTTTGGCTTCGTCTGGGGCCGATTGGGCGGAACAGCTGTTGCCCTCTCCCAGATAAAATGACACACTCTATGAGAAATAGAGTCTTAATTAGATAGGAATTAATTCCTCTTTCCATCAGCCTTCTTAAAAACAAAAACACTGAAAAAAATTTGAAATGCGGGGAGCACAAAATCCATTTGTTTGGGATACTCCAATTGCTGCAGTTAAGACAGGTGTTTTTACTGTGCCACGAATGCTAAAAAACCAATTTCAAAACAGATAGCATGTGCAGTTAATTTATATCTGTACACCCAAGTACTCCTTGAAAATGTTAGAATTTTAGGGTACTAAGTTTAACATCTGCAGTATCATATAACAGACTTACAAGCAGTATTAACTTTTATTTATTCACAGCAACATTTGTAGGTAACAATGCCTTTTAAACGTGACTAAGAAAGCCACATAGGCATCAAGAAGTCATGTACACAAAACATTACAGCTCATATTAAATACATTAAAGTTTAATTTATGTAAGAGTATACCTGAGATTTAAACTATAGCCCTAAACAGTTATTAATACTTATGTTCTAAAGATAACTGACACTAGCTGCAACTGGAAAAAAAATACAAACCAGTGAGGTATTACTACTAAAAGAATACAGTTAGGCAAGATAAAAATGAAAAGATAAAAAACTATTAAAATCTAAAAATAATAAATTTAGATACACATTATTAACATTATCTAACCAATTCAGAAATTCAAAAGTATCATTTCATCATTACTTCACTGATTATTTTTGTCTGGGTCTTGTGTAACATTCTTGCTCTAGGGAATGTGTTTGGCCCTAAGGGAGGAGAGACGGAAACAGACAGACACACAGCCTGACTTTACAGAGCTTGCAGTCCAGAGGGGAAGACAGATGGGCACAGAGTCTTCTGCAATCCAAGATGAGAAGTGTTGGGGGAGGAGCCTCCTATCCTACAGGAAGTAACATCTCAGTGGAGATCTTAGGGAAAGGGTGAGTTTATCAGGCAAAGCAGGGCAGAAAGAAATGGAAAGAAGTTTCCTTGCAGAGGGAGCAGTAAATGCACAGGCTTGAGGTTCAAAAGACTGATCTCTTCTACAGTAGTAGTTCGCATGCAAAGGTTCTCATATAACTGACTGGAGTACAGTAAACTTTTCGCTTGTTTACAGGAAAATTCAACAGTGTAGGAAGTGTTTCCAGCACTAAAGCCATTCAGTTTTCATGTCTCAGTTTACAACATCTTACTTTCTAGCATTCTAAGAAATAATCATTCTTTTATGAAATGATGGTGATAGTAGACAGCATTTTTAAAAAATAGATGACCCAATTTTAGAAATAAGAAAGCAAAAACTAATCATGTATAAAACTTTAAAGTATATTAAAAGAGTAAACCTCTGGAGAGCATGTAATTAAAGAGATAAGGCTAAGGAGAAAAGCAGGAAGTAGATCACGAAGGGCCACCTGAGAACTTTGGACTTTATCCTATGAGGAATGATTTTAATAATGTCAAACCCTAGTTCCAATTATACAAGGCAATTCTGGTATTCTATGTGTACAGTATGTATGGGAATGGGTAGGCAAGCAAGCAGACAGGCATCACCGTACACCCCTAGGAGAGAGGAGATCATAGTCTGGTTTAGGGGCAAATTGATGAGACTGATCAGAAAAAGGTGATTTCAAGAGATAAACTTAATGGGATGGGTGATTTGCTCTAATGAGTGAGAAAATGGGGTGGCCATTGCTGATGGCCAATTGTTTTCCTTTGGAAAAGGAATTAATCATTGGTCTAACTATTGAAATAGGGAATGCAAGAGCAAGAGCCTTTTTCTGGAGGCACACAGTGAGTTTCCTTGGGAACATGTTGAATTTGAGATTTTTTGTGTTCAAATGTCAATTGGACCATTTGTCTATATAGGTGTTAAGCACATGAGAGCAACATCTGAGGATATATGTCTTGGAGTCACCAGTAAAATAAACACAATCACAGTAGATGAAATACCCCAGAGAAAACATACTGCTAAAAGACTGACAGGATATGAGCAATGTGAAAGAAGACAGAGCGGCCAAGGAGGTAGGAGCAGAGCCAAGAAAACAAGGTATCTGTATAGTGAAAACCAAGGAAGGAGGTACCACTTCAACAAAGCAGCAGCCAACAGTGTCAGGTGCTGTAGGTAAGGAAGGGAGAGACAATGAGAGGTGCTCATTTGATTTAGCAACAAGGAGGCTGTCCTGAACCTTGCAAAGAGCTGTGGAGGCAGCAGATGTGAAGCCACAGAGTGGGAACCTGCAGGCAGGAGGGAGCTCTTTCACATACGGGCCTTTCAAAGACAGAGGCCAAATGGACCCCACAACTGGCAGGAGATACGGGTTTAAGGAAATGGTTATTTGCTTCCTTAAACATAAAAAGTCATGGTTATTATAGGAGCCAGTTGATAAGGAGAATTTGGAGGTTTGTAGCAGGGGACAATGATCAACAGAAATTCAAATACAATACAAGATATTTAACTATCTTTTAAAAGTCAATGTCTTTAACGTTCCCCAAAGGACAAAATATACCTGTAAGATTGTCAAGGGATTTAAATATACATAAGGATGTAAAGTGGTTCCAATAAACTCTCACATTTTAAAGGAATCACATTTTAAAATATTTTAGAAATCACATTTTAAAATATTATTTTTAAATTATGGTAATTTTAGCTCTTGTCCATAGAGATCATATTCTTTAAATAATATATATCTTTGAATAGCTGGTGGTAGAGGAAGCTTCTCCATGGAGGCTGGCTGACAGAGTCGCTGGAGTCCCATACATTTTCGAATTTTCAACCGACATAAATGCTTCAATGAGCAAGGATTCTCTAAAGTGAATGGGAGGAGGAAGAAAGAACAAGCAAAAATTATGAATCATTTTAGTGATTGACCTGAAAGCTAAAGATTGTTTTAGAATACCATGAATGATGCCATTCTGAAAAGCATGTGTTCATACTTTAACAAATGGTGGTTTTGACTGAAATTCATATGAGAGTTAATTCGTATTCTAGAATACTCTCTGAGAATGTAAACTCCATAAGGGCAGAGATTTTTTCGCTGTGCCAGGAACAGAGTCTTGCTCCTGTTGAATATTTAACTAAAATTCATTAAATGAATAAATGAACTTGATTTAAGAAAGTGAATGCTCACATCTCCTCCTGTTTAATTACATTTTAAAATTTAGAACTGAATGATATACAAGTACATTTCTTTACTTTCCTAACAATCCATGAACCATCAGTACAAATGATTCTATACGTCATTCATGGTTCAGCCAGAGAATTTTCCCCAGGGTCTCACATGTAAATTTTTTATAGTTAAAAAATACTGATTATTAAAATATATGATATTAGCCATTATTTTAAATTATTAGTGTGTATTATAATTACAGTAGTGGTATAAGATACCAGCAAAGAACTCATGAAAGGGCAGCACAGAATACAAACTTAGAGATAGGCTCTGGACTCAGTCCTGGCTTTATCATTTAGCATTCATTTGACCTCAGACAAGTTCCTTAATCCCTGTGATTTTAATATTTCCATCTATGAACTTTGGATAATAATGAGACCTACCTCACAGGGTCATTTGACTATTAAACAAATTAATTTATTTAAACTAAAAGAAAAGCCCTTGGATACATTGTAACGTTCAATAAATGTTAACTCTTATTCAGCTCAGTAGTAAAACTGATCACATTTCTGATACATTTGACAATTTAAGCATTCAAGTGTTTTTTTAAATTTAGAACAGTTTTCAAAAATTATTGAGGCAATATGATTAATACCAAAACAAACAGGAAAAAATTGATCTTTATAAAAAATGACCCCTATATTTTCCCCAACAATTACACTGCCTTTCCTATATCTGGAGGCATCCTGACATCCAGTGGTAGACCAGGATCATAACAAGCAGTAATGCATGATTCCAGCAACACCTTCCTGGAGGTATTATTAATTAGAATATCTCTTTAAAGTCATTGGAATTGGGGGTTCTTTTGCAATAAAAAATGTAAGAATAATTAATTTTCATTCAGAAGCAAAATCTATGAAACCTAGACTAGACAGTAACATTGTAGAAAGAGCCTGTGTTTTGAAATAAGACAGGAAAGGTTTCAAATTTTTGTTGTCTATGGCTATAACTTTGGGAAATTAGTTTGTCTAAGATTCAGTGGCCTTTTTCTCTTTGTAATATCCAAACTACTTCAATTTTTCATTCAAAAATAAGATAAATATAGAGAAACAATTCATATGCATAATTCCATAAATTATTGTAAGTTAAATTTTTTAAAAAATTGCCCCACAGGTCTTGAAATAGACGCTTCTAGAAACCCTAGAATTTCCTCTACAATCCTTCCAACATTGCTCTTCCTTCCTGCATAAGTAGCTATTATTCTGAGTTGTATACAATCATTCCCTCTAGAGTTTCACCTCCTAGTTGTACTATCTCTATAGTAGAGTGTTGACATCTTTTTAAAAATTTTGATATGACTTTTAAGTCTCTCTTAAATTGCAGGTTCTCCATTCCATTCTTATCCTTTTAATATTTTTAATTTCAAACACAAAAAAGATAAAAAGATATAGTATTTCAAAACAAAATAATATGAAATTAACACTAGTTAATATGTTGCATATTGTTATCTTCATAGTTCAAATTACAAGATTTAGGCATGAAAAACTGATTAATCAGGGAAAAAACTGTTCTCTTTGATGAACTAACAGACATTAGTAGTGTAGTTATCTATCTTGTACATATACACACATATATATGTATGTGTGTATATATATATATATATATATATATATATATATATATATATATATATATAAAATCTTTTCCATTCTTTCTTTTCTCCTTTCCCCTATCCTAGCTGTTCTTTCTTTTTGAGCACTTTCTTTCCCTTTCATTTTCACAATATTTATTGTACATTTTGAATCTTATTTACTCTTTCAGTTTTTTTAACACTAGGGAGACAATACAATATTTATACATGAGAGTTTGATTTATTTCACTTATGAGTATCATCTGAAGTTGCATCCACTTACCTATAAAAGACTCAAGTTTATCCGTCTTTACAGCTGAGTAATTGTGCCTCATTGTATAAAAACACCACATCTTGAGGTGCATTCAGGCTAGCCACATGGTCCAAAGGCTCTGAACTCCACACAGCCAGGAGCAAGACCCTGGTGCCATACTCTGGAGGTATCTCCCAGCTAGCCTCCTGGGTCCTGGAGGTTCTCAATTCCACCCAGCCAAACGCAAGGCCACAGTGTCACACTCTGGGAGTCCATCTCTCATAGCTACATGGAGGATCCAAGCTCTGCCTGGTCAAGCATCCCAGTGCAATTGATTGGAGGAATGCTCGACCAACCTCACAGGTCACAGAGGTACCTAATCCTGTCCAGCCCAGAGAACCACATCCATCCATCAGGGAGTGACCAGCCTAGCTGATGGGTCCTGAAGATTTTGAGCTCTGCCCATCACAGTACAAGGCATCAGCACCATAGTTCAGGGGTGTGCTTGGCTAACCTTGTGGATATCAGAGGATTGAAGCTCTGCCCAGTGCCATGTTCCAGTATAATCCACTGGAAGGGTGCCTGGCCAGCCACACAAGTCCCAGAGGAAAATGACAAAACAAAAGAGCAAGATGCAGTCTCAATCCTCCAGCCCACTGAGAACAAACCCAGGAGACACTGAAATGGAAGACATTGGAAATTTCACAATTAAACTTTCTGAAATGATAGCAACTGAAGTAAAGAAACAAATCCATGAAGCTATAGGGGAAATCAGATCAGAAATTATCTTCCAGGTTAAAAAAAAAGAAATGACAAACATTCTGAAAGAAATGTTGAGTGTATCTAAAGAAGATCTAGATTAAAAAAATAGAGTAACATAAGAAAATGATGGAAAGCTGTAATGACCAATATAAGAAAGAATTAGAATGCATGAAACAGATTCAAAGGAATATTCAGGAAATTTAAAATTCTATTGAATTTTTAATAATTTAATAAGCTAGAAAAACTGCTTGTATGAAGTTGAAGATACTCTCAGACCTTGAAGACAGAATGGAAGCTTTTGAACAAGAAAGAAAAGATCTCTTAAAAATAACAAGGACCAGGAAACAGTAATTCAACAGCTACAAGATGATGCAAAGAGAAACAATATAAGATTGATAGTTGTCAAGAAAAAAGCAGAGTCAACACAAAATGACATAAGAAGACTATTTACATAAATAATAGCATAAAATTTTCCAAACATGGGAAAAGAATCTAGTATTCAGGTAAGTGAAGCATATAGAACCCCATTTAGCCATAACCAAAATAAATCTTTACCCAGATATATAATAATTAAGATCTCAGAAATTCAGCACAAGAATAGAATACTAAAAGCTGTCAGACAAAAGAAACATCACCTATGAAGGAAAGTCCATCAGAATCACAATAGACCTATCAACACAAATCTTCAAGCTCCCATCAGAATCACAATAGACTTATCAACACAAATCTTCAAGCTAAGAAGAGCTTGGAGTGAGGAATTTCAGGTCCTGAAAGAAAACAACTTCCAAACCAGTTAAAGTACTATGCAAAACTTTGAAAACTGATGGAGAAATAAGATACTTTCATGGCAAAGAACAACTAAAGAAATTCATGAGCACTAAACTAACACTACAAATAGTACCAAAAGATACTCTACAAAGAGATAAAGTTCTCTACAATTCCAAGAATAACAGCAGAAGAAAACCACTAGGCAGGCAAACAAACAGAAAAAGTAGAAAACCAACAACAGAAAGATAACATGACAGAGGTAAGTCAGTACATATCAGTTATATCCATCAATGTAAATGGTCTCAACTCACCAATAAAAAGAAACAGGTTAGCAGAGTGGATTAAGAAACAAAAATTCAACAATATGCTGTGTAGAAGCAACAAATTTAACTCAAAAGGAAATTCACAGACTAAAGTCAAAGAATGGAAAACAGGGCCAGGGATATAACTCAGTGGCCTAAGTGCATGCCTAGCAAGTACATGGTCATGAGTTCAATCCCGGCTACCAAACAAACAAAACCCAAAGAATGAGAAACAATACTCTATGTGACAGGAAACCAGAAAAAAGCAGGAGTAGCTATTCTGTTTGCAGACAATATGAAATTCATGATCAAAAGAGATAAAGAAAGTCACTACAAAGTTCTTAGGTGAAAACCTGAAGAGAAAGAGATTACAATAGTAAATATATATGCACCAAATATGGGAGCACCCAACAATGTAAGACAAATCTTAATAGACAAGAAAAATAAAATATAAAATCATACAGTTATAATGGGGGAACTTAACACCCATTGTCACAAAGCAACAGATCAACCAAACAAAAAAAAAATCAGCAAAGAAATAACAGAACTGAATTAAACTTGTGAACAAATGGACCTAGTGGATGTGTACTGAGCGTTCCACCCAACAACATCAGAACACACGTTTTTCTCAGCTGCACATGGGTCATTCTCTAAAACAGACCACATGATAGCCCACAAAACATGCATAAGTAAGGGCTGGGGATTTAGCTCAGTGGTGTAAGCACCTGCCTGGCAAGTGCAAAGTCATGAGTTCAATCCCCAGTACAAAAAAAAAAAAATGCTTAAGTAAATGCAAAGGAATTGAAATAATCCCATGCATATTATCTGACTGTACTGCAATAAAATTGGAAATTAATGACAAAATACTCCATAAGAACCACATAAAAACATGGAAATTAAATAATACCCTCCTAAACAACCAATGGCTCACAGAAGAAATTAAAGAAGAAATGAAACAATATCTATAATTGAATGAAAATGCAAATACAACTTATCAGAACCTGTGAATGAAAGCAGTCCTCAAAGGGAAATTTATTGTGATAAACTCCCACATCTTGAAAATGGAAAGAACACAAATAAATAACCTAATGCTACACCTCAAACTTCTAGAAAAAGAAAAAATCAAGCACAAAGAAGGAAGAAAAATCAAAAAAGAAATTAATGCAATGGAAACTAAGAAAATAATATAAAGAATCAAAGTGTTGGTTCTCTGAAAGAATAAATAAAAATGATAAACCCCTAGCCAACCTTATCAAAAGGAGGAAAGAAAAACCTCAACCTCATGCAATAAGGAATGAAAACGGTGAAATCACTATGGACCCTGTGGAAATACAGATCATCAGTACCTACTTTGAAAACCTTTATTCTCATAGGTTTGATAACACAGAAGAAATGGACAGATTCCTAGAAACACGTATTATCATACTGGATCAAGAAGATGTAAAACTGCTGAATAACCCAATTTCAGTTAATAAAACTGAAAATGTAATTAAAATCTTACCCACAAAGAAAAGTCCAGGTCCTAATGGATTCATGATTAAACTCTATAAGAAATTTAAGGAACACTTAATGCCCACACTCCTCAAGCTCTTTAATGAATTTGAAAGGGATGCAAGTCTCCCTAACTCATTCCTGGAGGCAAATATTACCCTAATACCACAACCAGAGAAAGACCCAACCAACAATGGACCAGTCTCTCTAATGAATAGAAATGTGAAAATTCTCAAATACTGGAAAATACAATGCAACAAATCACCAAGAAGATTATACACCACAATCAAGTAGAATTTATCTCAGGAATTCAGGAATGGTTCAACATATGCAAATTGATAAACATAATACACCATATCAACAGAGTGAAAAACAAGAATCTCATGATCATCTCAATAGATGCAGAAACAGCTTTCAATAGAATCCAACACTGATTCATGATAAAAACTCTATGGAAAATAGAATAGACAGTCTTTATTCTCAATCTGATAAAAGCCATCTATGACAAACCAACAGCCAACATCATACTAAATGGACAAAAACTGAAATCTTTAACTCTAAAATCAGGATCAAGAAAAGGATGTTCATTTTCTACACTCTTATTCAACATAGTCCTGGAAACTTTTTCTAGAGCAATTAAACAAAAGAAAGAAAAAGGAATAGGGACAGGAAAAGAAGAAGCTAAATTATCATTATTTGCAGATGTGATGATACTTTACATAGAACACTGCAGAAGCTCCACTGAAAGACATCTAGATGTAATAAGCAAATTCAGTAACGTTACTGGACACAAAGTCAGCACTCAAAAATCAATAGCATTCCTTTACACAAACAACAAATTCATTGAGAGAGAAATAAGGAAAACCACATCCTTTACTATAGCATCCAAAAAGATGAAATACTTAGGAATCAATGTAACAAAAGAAGCAAAAGATCTAGACAATGAAAATTACATTAATCTGAAAAAGGAAATCAAAGAGAATTTCAGAAAATGGAAAGACATTTCCAGTTCATGGATAGGAAGAACAAACATTGTGAAAATAGCCATTCTCCCAAAACTGTTATACGGATATAATGCAATCTCAATCAAAATACCATAAGCATACCTCAAAAATCTAGAGAAAATGTTCCTAAAATTCATTTGGAACCAGAAGAGACCTAGAATAACAAAAGAAATTCTGGGCAACAAAGGCAAGGCAGGAGACATCATAATCCCCAACTTGAAATTATATTACAAAGCTACTGTGATAAAATCAGCATAGTATTGGAATAAAAACAGACCTGAAGATCAATGGAATAGATTAGAAGATACAGTCAAAACTACAAATACACTTGGCCACCTTTTCTTTAGTAAAGGGGCCAAACATGTTC
>PVJX010023228.1:0-29573 GCA_004027295.1 Dolichotis patagonum | reverse complement strand
GAAAATACCAGGATTTCAGGAACAGTGGCAGAGAGGCCTCAATGAACAGGGCAGACAGTGGAATGAAAGAAGAAAATAGACAACCAGTGGCAGAAAAATAGAGTAACAGAAATGAGGCAGAGAAGATTGGCTGTAACCTCTAACATAGATGGCCTTGATATACTAACAAAAAGAAACACAGGCAGAGTAGATCAGGAGATAGGGTCCATCGAGATTGAGATGCTCTGTATTGGAAACATAATTAACCTGAAAGAAGGTTTATGGATAGAAAGTCAAATATGAGAAAACAATGCTCTATGTGGCAGGGAACCAGAGAGAAATAGGGCAACTCGACCAGCACCTGCAGATAGCTTGAAAGGACATGATAATTTTGTGCAGTAGAGAACTACTCAGCTATAGCAAAGGAAAACCTTGAGGCTTTTGTAAGTAAAGGAATACAACTTGAGATCAAGCCCAGGAGTCAGAAGGTTTAGAACCAGTTAGTGTAAATAGCATTTGCTCCACCCAATCTAAAAACTGTGGGAGTTAGTGGGACCCAAAATGTGTAGTGCACCCTGTGGGAGTGAAAGGGGAGGAATAGTCTAAAAAAAGAAGGCACAGGATATTAATAGTGTATCAGGATTTAAAATCTACATTATTCTCACCACTCTGTTTAGATGGATTATATTCTGTTCCAGTTTGTCTACTTACACTAGATTTGAGGGCACAGACAGCTATCCCCAAAATCACAGGATGTATTATGGTAATCATCCTTAATTTCCTACTAACTTAATCTGAAGCCCTGTATAACTTATACTGTCTTATTATGACTGATCTTATTTGAAACTGATCTTATTTGAAACTGGTTTGTTAGATTGCTGTTTTGTATTGACTAATTTTATTCTAATCTTTTATGATTGATAGTATTAAGTCTAAGAGTATAGGCAACTATCCTGAAGATGACAAGATTCACGAGGATACCCACTCTGGTTTGATTGTTACCTGCTTTTGTAGTCTTATAATGTCTCCAATGTTTTGTTTCTATTAATATTGTTATATACTGCTGAACCATCATAGTAACCATTGTAGATCATATTGTATTGTGGTTTTATATGACTTTTTAATTTCATATTTTTCTAGGAATTTGTTTTGCTTTGTCTTGCTTTGTTTTGTTTTTCCCTCTAATACAGAAAGGATAGATATACATGTAGAGACTCATGCATGAGTAGAACTTATAAAGAGTTTATGAAAATCAATTATATAATGCATGATGAAATGAACAACTACTTTGAAGGAAAAGAGACACTGCAGTACCCAGTGCTGATTCGGCAGCATCATGATGTGAAATCCAGCAATACTATTATTCTTTGTTCAGAGTGATCTTAGTCTGTTTTGTTTTGTTTTGTTTTGTTTTGTTTTGTTTTGTTTAAGTTCAACATACATGAAGGTATGGACAGCTAATCTGAACAGAATGAGAGACACTATGACAGCCATTGTTGGCTTCCCTATTGTCTGGTCTTGAAGACCTAAAATGCCTTTCTCATCCTGTTCAGATTGGCTCCATAGTATGTTGTTTCATGTGAATTCTCTGTATGTGAAGATATGGACAACTATTTGGAAGAAAAGAAGAGACAATATGATAGATAGTGAAGATCTCTGATTATTTTGCTTTGAAATTTATGTCTCTTACATTGCTTTCTTGCATTGTTTTTTTTTTTTTGTTGTTGTTGTGTTTAATTTTACCCTCTTTAAAATAAAAACTAAAAAAAATTCAGGGCAAAAAAAAAAGAAATAGTAACTCTTTTGTTGGCTACCTTAATCTCTTTACTTTGTACATATTGCTTTCAAATACTATTATTCTTATATTGTAAAGATTCTTAAGTATAATTCTATACATTTATAATCAGATTTATCACCAATGTTAAACTTTAGTTCTACAATGAAGTGAACTAAATAATCACTACTTGACATTTTAGAATACCCTTTCCCTGTATCTTTTTGTTGGCTAGAGACCATTCTGTAAATTCTTTGATAACTTATAGGAGCCTTAACTTCATTTAAACTATTTGATTATGCATATATCTCAATATATTAGTAATGCAATATACCAATCCCTAGATTATGTACATTTGAGGCATACATTGTTTCAGTTAAATTTTAGGGTTTTAAATTCAAAGTCTTATGTTCTAGAAATAGAAATATTTGTATTTTTGTTAAAATGTAAATATAAGATTGTTTTTCACTATGTGTAAAAATGGTAGTTATAAAGGAATTTCTTACTAATCAATTGGGCAATTTCTTCATAAAATTGCAATGATTAAGGCCTCTAAATGTATCTAATGTATTACTATGTATGTAATGTCCTCTTTAATGTTATACTGTTACTCCAAATTTGGATTGCTGCAATGAAGAAGGTAGGTTAGCATCTAAACATAGCCAACATGTCATTTTTCTTTCACCTTCAAGTGAGAAGTTATATACATACTCGCTAATACCTTTTATAGATGAATCTTACCATTACTTTAGGCTTGACATTTATAACTGTTCACTATATGTTTAATATGAATGGTCCTCCAGCAACTCAAACACATTTTCCTTTGTTTCTCAAAGCAAGTATTGTCCATGAGAGCTATTTTCAATATTCTATTGCCATCCTTGATTCTTCTTACTGCTAATACTTTTTTAGGCCTGCTTGCCTTCATCGAGGTCCAAAACTATCAGCTGCTAAATTTGTCATATATATCTTGCTTTCCTTTTATTTTCACTGCTATTCTAATGCAGGCTCTCATTTGTTTCAATGTAATACCTTCCCAAATTTCTTCTCAATAATGGACAACAGATTACTAGAAAATAATTCTCCTAAAGCATGATGCAAGAAACCTAGGGTATATTTTATGCCAAGATTTATACAAGAAGAGTTCACATATATAGACTTTTATCTTCTTTAAAAATCTTTATGACTTTTTCTGCATATTTGTAGAAATAAATTTTTAAAATGAAATACTGGGGGGGGGAATGAGGAAATATTGATCAATGGGTACTATGTTACTGTTTCATAGAAGCAGGAAACTCTGAGATACTTTTGCACATTGTAGATAATAATGATGTACTATATATTTCAAGGAAATAAAAGAAATGATATGGAAAGTTTTCATTACAAAGAAATGATAAGTGAGAAGAGAAATACTTTATGTTTAATCTGATACCTGTTTAACTGGTATGAAATGTTACAGGTTATTCCACTGAGATGTACACCTGTTATGTTTTTGTGTATTAACAAAACTGTCTAGTAAAAGGTGAAACACTGACAATATTTTTAGATGCAGAAATTAAAATCCTGTTGTGAATACTTTTAAGTAGAAAAATTCCTTTATTAAAGTTTTAAGGATATGAGTGTTTTATCTTTCAAATATATACAAATTTTCATAAACCATACATGCTTAAAATGATGATGAAAATGGCAAAATACAATCACAAAAATAAATCCAGAAAACTATGTTCATTTATGTGATTATAGTCACAAAAAGTTTAAATGTGTGACAAGTGAATGTTTTAAAACATTTTCATGATAAGAAAACAAATACTTGTTCTTATAAAACAAAATTCTGTAAAATGATTATTAACAAACAAAATACTGAATGCTGCCAACAGAACTGTGTGGCGATTTTTAAGAGGGACAGTTTGGAAAGCTGTTAAATACTGCCATCTAGGAAACTGTGTTATTCACGGATTGGTTGGTAAAAATGTTCAGCCAAATGAATGTAAGAAAACTGAAAATT
The DNA here is from genome assembly GCA_004027295.1 of Dolichotis patagonum. NCBI lineage: Eukaryota > Metazoa > Chordata > Mammalia > Rodentia > Caviidae > Dolichotis > Dolichotis patagonum. Next base: position 25,815 of record PVJX010023228.1, on the reverse strand, counting down.
GTTGGCTTTTGCCTACCGTACCAAGATCAGCCTTAAGATCTGTTGGCAGACTTAACTTTCTTGATCCTTTGACTGAAACAACAGAAAAAGGAAAAACGTAGTTGTTAATTATATAAAATTAAAGAGGAGTGTGGGGCAGTAGCATATAATTATTAATATCTTGATGAATACTTATATTTAGTGAGCATGTATCGAGGAAGAATATTATTCCAATGTTAGCAGTAAATTAAGTAGTAAAAGTTTAATAAGAAAATAAGAACAAGACAGTAAATAAAATGAATATTTACATAATTTTTTCACAAGTGGTGTGAAACATGTCTTATTTAATTTGGAAAAAAATTAATCTCAAACATATCTAAGAGGTAGAGAGGTATGTCTAAGATCATATATAAATAATAATAATAAAAGGTAAAAGCTGACCAATTCTGAACTTCTTTTGAAATTAAAACAAAATTTTATTATATGATATAATCAAGGAAACTAGTAGATGAATTAGTAACATGAATTTTGGAATACTAGGATGCTGAATTGAGTAGATGAAACATCTTGAAAATATAAGATATTTGAAAATAAACTTATAAACCAAGTTATCTAGAAAAAATTTATATAAGTATATTCTTACATTGTATCAAAAGACCTCCCTCAATATTAAAATAATGTAGTAGGTACCTTTAAAGCTATCTAAATAGAATGTATATTATCACAGAAAGAATAGCATTAGGGAAAATCATTAGAAATGTTTCCTGTCAATAATTTATTGACTCAACTTGAACCAATTAATTTATTTCTTCTAATAAGTGTTTTCTTTGTGAATGTTATATGAAAATTTTTATATAGGAGAGTGACACAGAAGAAATAATACTCAATTTAAAATGATAAAAGCATGCCTCATAAACATCTGAATTGTTACTACCTATGCATACAACTTTGGAAAAAAATCCCCTCATCAGGTTGCAGGATAATTTTCTTATTTATCAAATAGCATACTGATCTTAGATCTGATGTTTCAGATTGAGTATGACTTATAATACATTTTACAACAGATTTCATAAAACTTGACTATAAACCTAAATATACTTGTCATGTGTCATGAAATACTACTTCTCCTTTGATTTCTCTTGAACCATTTAAAAATTTAATGCTCGTTCTTAATCCACAAATCATCCCCAGCTAGCAAGCTGGATTTGGCCTAAACATAAAGGGTACACACTGCTAACTATAATTTGGCATGCTAACCTATGTATGAAAGCGAACATAAGTATTATCACTCTAATAAAGTAATAGTATCAAGATTAGGACAAAGTCAAATCAGATTTTAATAATTTGAGTTCACAATTAGCACAAATAAATAAGAGATTATATTCAAACATGAAAAGTGCAATATATGCAATAACTGTACTTCAGGAGAGGTTGTTATTTTTGTAAGATGATTTATAATTTAGATAGATTAAAGAAGTAGTGTTCATTATTTAAAATAATCTTTAATTATGGGAACAAATTTATCTCATTATAATAAATTTTCTCCTAATGTATCTTTTTAATGATTTTCATCTTGTTTTTAAGATGGTCTTTATATCTACATAATTCTAGTAATCTCCAAAATGGAAATAATTCAGTGCTTTCAAAAAGAAGGCAAACCAGTGCCTTCCTGACCCCAGATTCACACAGCAGAATATGACTATGTTGACAGGTGTTTTCTGCTTTCCTACTATTCTTTCTGATGGAAAATTCATATTCCATATTTTATTCTGATTCTCAAATTTGCTCATGTGCTTGGAATTCCCAACCTATTCTTTAATTTGCCACCTATGTTTTTAGCTTCCTGGAGACTGCTTTCCTATCTAAAAATTAGACTCAATCTCAGATCTCATCTTCAGTTGTGTAACTGGGAGAGGGACTAGATGGTAGGATCGATTACTTAATTAGTAACAGCGTTAATGACGTTTCTTATTTATGCAAGAATTATTCCTTTGTCCTTGCTGTCCTTCTAGTAAAGCTCTGCTCATCCTTTAGAACAGCTCAAAGATTACTTCTTTTCTGAAGGCAGCCCTGAACTTAAAGACTGATTTAATAGTTTTCTCTTAACTTCTCTCACACCTGTGCGTACTACTTATCACATGTTATTATACTAGACATTTTTATTATAATATTCACTAAAATTCTCACATTTAAATTTTCCAAAACCAGAAAGTGCATTCCCAAAACTTCAAGTACTGGTAGAGTAGGTATGCTATAAATGTTTGCTGAATGAATGTTGAGCTGGGAAGTCAGACATTTGCAATAAAGTGTTCTCTAAAGAGGGCTGAGAAAATTAAGAAAACATGTTTAAGTGTTAGAGAGTAAGAAAAAGCTAACATTAGAAATGTATTTAGGATACTTCTTAATATTCGGTGCCTAAAAGTGGCACAGTCTCTTCAGAGCTTTTGTTTGTTTTTTGTTTGTTTGTTTTTTGAAACAGGCTCTTGCTATGCAGTTTAGGCTGGCCTTGAGTCCACTGTATAGCCCTGGCTGGCCTTGAACTTGTGATCCTCTTGCCTCAGTCTCCTGAGTATGGGGATTACAGGCATGAGCCACTGTACCCAGCTCTTCAAGTCTTTTTGGATCTGGTAGATGGGAGCAATAATCAGTTATTCTTCATTACTCCAGAGGTTAAAATGGAGACAGTGAATGTAAAGGAAAGTAGATTGAGCTTGAATAGAAGGAAATGTTTGCAGTGTGCCAAAGGAAATGTAGCTTGCTAAATTTCTTTATTTTCTACAGCTATTTAAACCGAAGCATACTCATTACTCTCATTTTACAATGTTAGCCAAAGGAGAGAAAATGGAAACAGAACTTCTTACTACTCCTTGGCTTAGCAGTTTGCACAGAGAAGCAGCATACCTGGCTCAAAGGCATCTTAGAAGTCACCTACTCAATATCCTATGCAATACAAGTATCTCTCCTACAACATTCTTGACATTCTGTTTGATTAATCCGATGACAGAAACCTTCAAAAGTGTAAAAAATTTCCAATTTTGAGTTAGTGTAATTTGTAAAAGATTTCCTTATATTGCAGTTCAAACTACTTTTCTTTATTATTTAACAATTTGTCTCATTCCTAACCTTTGGAGCAATGAAGAATAATGGATTTATGCTCTCAAAGCACTTGGAGGGACTTACTGTCACCTCTAGCTAGCTACCCTCAGTTCAGCAGGAATTTGCATTTTTAAGAAGTGTTGTAAGTGACACTGATGTCAGGAAGTTTTTAGAGCACATTTTGAGAAAACTTTTCAAGGTTTCATGAATATTAACCAACGTACAGAGCCATTGTATTAGAAACACTTCTTAAGGTTTACTTCTGATATTCCATATAAAACAAGTTTTATTGTCCTTAGTTGTTCAACTATGTATACATATCCATATAGACACAGATAAAGGTAAATAATTGATATAGATAGCACTTTGTTGGGTTTTCACAAAGTGATTATGATTAGATTTTTTTCAAATTAATAGGTCTCTGGGTTCCTATCTTAATTAAAAATTTTCCCTCATAACCTTTGATCTTCCATTTTTCTTATGATTAGAAGGTGGCAATTATAAAGACAGAAGTGCCCCATTAAAAGAATTTATAGAACCATGTTGCACTCTTACTTTCAATCTGTACACTAGGGTTTTTCCTTTGTTGTGGCTCAGCTACAACTCATATTTGGAAGTCTAGAATGCACAAGGACACCATGCTCATTCTCTGTGAGGTGATAGATGTTAACAACTTTCTATAATTAAGGATTTCTGAACACTAGCAAATGGTTAAGGTTAAAAAATTTGCTGAAGTTATAATAATAGAAAGTGACTAGAGTAAGGTCAAAGATTTCTGACTTTGAAGCTATGTTTTGTACACCAAGCATCATAATCTCCCTGATAGGAGAGATGCCACTTTCTTGGTCTACCTATCTTCTCTATAATAAATAAGTTTGATAGTAAATTAAAATGTTTTGATTAAAAGTTTTAAAAACAATATGTGATTTATCTATTTGTTGATTAATTAATTGGTTGGAGTACAGTAATGAATTTTACTTACCAGAAACTAAGAAACCAGAAACTAAGGATAAAACACTTGATATGTCTTCTGTATACAAAGTTAAACAAGTACAAATATCTTAGGGCCGCTATGTCACATTAGAACTATGAAAAGCCTACACACTTCTAATTTTGTTACCACTCCTTATTTTAATTTTTTCTCCAGAAATGGTGACGATACAGCCACACAATATGGTATGGGCATTAGAATTTACCCTACTATAAAAATGTTCAATGTCATGACTCCTCCTCTACCTTAAAACATACATTGTATTTTTACTTAGCAATGTTAATGAATTAATGACTACTAATGTTGTATACCTGTTTAGTAATCATCACACATTATTTATGTTTACTTTTTCTCAGTTTGAATTATAAATGTCTAGAGATAACTTTTTAAACCTACTTAAAAAAAATAATTGGTGCCAAGTAATCTAGGCCAAAAAAATCAGAGGACCTTGAAGCCTGATGAATGAGATTCTGACAAAATTATTATTAGCAGGGTAACCTTGGGAAAGTCATAGAATTTTTTTCTTAGCCATATTTTTCAATCCACATAATATGAGAACAATACCACTCTTTAGTATTGTCTTAGGAATTATATAATAAATATGAAAAATTGCTATACAGTATTATACATTTATAGATTATAATTTTAGCAAAGCTCAATAAATTCAAAATGTGATTATAATGCTGTTGGGTATGTGAACCATAAAAACTAGATTTTTAAAACCAGTTTTTGCTGAAACTTAAGTGGTAAACTTTTCTTCTGATTTTTATGGGAAGTATATTTCTTATTTAAATTTCTTTCCTAGACCACTGTCTCTTTATAACTTAGCTACTTTATTTTCTCATGGATAAAATATCATAAAATTTTCATCATGATTATGATTTTTTTCTCCTTTACTGATAACACCAGTGAAAAATCATAAGCTTTACAACCAAATATAACTAAGTTGGATTTCTACCTCTTTTCACTTAAATACTCTGAACTTTAGTTTTCTTATCAGGAAAAGTTATCTCCCTAAGGCACTGTATTAAAAACACCCTACTGTTTGGAGAATTTCAATTATATTTTCATTGGCTATTGACTTTAGTTGAGGTCTATAACAATAATTTCTTGGAGTTGCAACTCTGGCCACAGTCATTTTTCAATGAATGCTGAATTATTCAAGAGGCAGTGTTTGAGCCTGTTGGGCTCTTAGAACCAGAATAAAATATCAGTGACTCCATAAAATTGATTACTGATTATAGACCCTTCCAAAGGGGCAACTTTATGGTAGAATGTCCATGATCAGCACAGTTGTTGCTGGTAACAGAAAATCCTTCATTAATTGTGAAGAGTTATAGAGAAATTTATAAAATCTCATTACTTCTGGTTTCTGAGGTTTTCTCTGAATTCAGTGTTCATCCTCCTTTTTTTTAAGCTTGATGAAACCATGAAAGTTTAAAGAACAATTGTTAAAATTCTGTGGAACATTTAAAAATCATTCACAAAAGCCTTAAAAATTGTATATGCTTATATATCATAAAAACAATGTCTCTGGTTTTAACAATTGCTGTAGGGAAATTTTTCTTCTTTTACCATGAGACACCTACATTTTTCAGCACAACAAATGAGAACAAAATGTTGAGACAAATCATGGAGCATAGAAAATTGTAGAGATATGAATATTTTGTTTATTCATAAAAATATTTTCACCTTCACCTGGCAAGTGATTCACTTGATTCCTCTGTCTCACACCTGGTATTTCATTCCTATAAAAGCCTGGTGCTGTCTCAAGAGTTCTGGTTGCAAGTCCTAAAGGGAGGGAATACAAAACTATTGGCATGTGATTTCTTAGTCCAAGTGAACCAAGAACTTTACCTTAAAGGTAAATATCAGAATAATGATTTAGAAAATGTATTTGTGTCTTTAAATGAAATAAATTAAGGACTGCTATAGCAGAGGACTGTTTGGCAGGAAAAACAAAGCTTGAGGGGTCTACTAGTGGGATTCTGGGCACATGGGACTTCCCAGAAGCATTCAAACCTGATTTAAGATCCAACTCTAGCCTAAGTCTAAGTCTAACACAATTGAGTACTCCTTGTCAACAGTTTTGTAACATTAATCTCTATGACATCTAAATAAAGATATTTTTAATAAAGACAAATATTTATGTCATCTTAGTCTTCACTTGAACTTGGTAACTTAAGTATGTTGTAGGTTATAGTCAGAGAGGATTATGAGGGTAAATGGCTATAAAGGTAAAGCACTGTCAGGACTGATGCTAGTCCACATAAATATGGTCCTTGGTACAAAGGATTAGAAAGGCACAGTTCCTGAGAATATACAGTTGAAGGTTTGATGTGTTTGAATAAAGGTTCAAAAAAAGGACAGTTTTATTTAGGAAATTTAAATTCTGTGCTAGTTAAATATTAATATCTACTCAATCTCTTAGAAGCTGAGCCTGTAGAAGACATAAATTGCACAACCTTACCTAATGAGTAAGAAAGTACTGCATAGCTCAAAAAGTATTAACAACGTTTGTAATGATTAGTGTTATATTTATTTCTTCAAGTATACTATAAGTTTCATTTGTAATAAATATATTTATTTCTTTAATTCTCAGTAAACAGAATAATGTTTAAATGAAAATTATTTGAATAGTTTGATAAATGAATACATAACATGAACTTATTATATTATCCTGAAATTTTAGTATATTAGCATTCTGGTTAGCTCACTGAATTCTTCAATTCCCAATTTCTATTCTGTGCTCTTTCATTATAGTTAAGGAAGCATTTAATAGTCTGAACCTTCTTCATTTTGTACTATCTCAAAGAGTTTGAGATCCATATAGAAAATCAGAGGTTTAAAGTTATTTCTAGCCCCTGGCTTTTCTAATTCCTGATGTCTCTTATTAAAAAACATTGAACCAATATTTTTACCTGATTTCTTTTTAGTAGATTTAAAAGGATGGAAGTATAAAGTCTTCAAAAAGATGTTTCATAGACTAATGGTCCTCAAGGGGCCCAGAAATGTGAAAAATTAACATTATCTGAGATCTTACAAGAAATCCAAAATCTCAGCTCCTATTCTAGATCTAGGAAATTAGAATCACTGACCCTTCGTAATCTGGTTTTTAACACTGTTCACATAATTATGACACAGGTTTTAGTTTGAGAACCACTGTATGAGGGAAAAAATTAAAATGGAACTGAGCGAAGGCCAGAAAGTATTAGGTCTTACCTCCTAAATATACATTTAAAAATCTAGAAACATAACAACTGATACCATTAGAATTAAAGTGATAAATGAATCTGATCACAGTACATCACTTTGCTCCAAGTAACAACATGAAAGTCATCAAACCTCTCCTACTTTGAATCATTTTACTTAATTGCATTCAATTCTTCTACTGAGTTTGCCCTGAAAAAAAACACATGTAATGGTGGTAGCATTTCCGGATCTGCTTTAACTTTAATGAAAGGACAAACATCATCAGCCAAGGCTAAAAGGAGGATAGCTACCAAATCTACTTCAATAATTATCATAATTAATTGTTAACTATTTAAGGGCTAATCTTTGAGACTGAGAACAAGAAAAATATGTTGATGACACCATATCTATTCAAGATTGTAAGCATGGAGGTTTTATCTAATATCTTCCTTTAAGAGAAATAGAACTGTCATTTTTACTGGGAGCATAATTGAACACATAGATAATTTAAAGGAACTTACATCTAGTACAATTAACAAATACACTTATGGATTTGCTGGATGTAAACTTAATACGTAAAAATTAATAGCATTTTCATTTTCCAGCCATGAACAATTAGAAAAAATGCAATAATAGACTAAAGACCAAAAACAGGGATAAATCTAATGAAAGATGACTTCTACAAAGAAAACTGAAAACATTACTGAGACGAAATACACATAAAAATGTGTAACACTAAAGGGAAAATTCAGTATTGTTGAATATGTAAACTATGCCCAAATGATCTAAAGATCACATGAAGCTGCAATCAACATCTTAGCATGTTTATATGTTGATTGGTAAATTTTTTCAGAGTTATATGGAAATACAGAAAGCAAGAATAGCTGAAATAATGTTGAAAGAGAACCACAAAAACAAAATTGAAGAAATTATGGTCAGATAAAAATTTTTAAACTTGCAAATTAAAAGTTTCAATAAATTATAATAAACATGCCATTGAAACAGAACATATACTCATTAACACACACACACACACACTCCATACACATAGTAAATTGCACTAATATATGACAAATGTTTCACTTTAATGCAGTGAGGGAAATAGTAATTTACCTGTAAATGGCACTTGTCAATTACCTTGGCTCCTTTCTGATATTATATACAGAAATAAATTTCAAATTGAAATATAACTTAACTGTGAGAGCTAAAACAATATTTCCAGAAGATAATACAGAAATGGAGCTTAATGATCTAGGGGTGGACAAAGTTTCTCTTTAAACAAAACATATAAACCATTAAGAATGAATCAAGATTGGTAAATTGCATTAGATGAGCAATGAGAGAATCTGCAATAGAAAACTTTTACTCAGCGTGCACACACACACACACACACACACACACACACACTTTTGCTGTAAATAAAAAAATCAATAAGAAAATTTTGGTAACTCAGTTACCAAAAGAGTTACATAAAAAAGAGGATATCAATAGCCAATACAGTTGAGAAATTCACTAAGATCATTAGACATCAGGAAATAAGCAATTCAACTTAATTCCAGTGAGATATTTCTATATGCACTGTAGAATGATTACAGTTTAAAAAATACCAGAATATTAAACACTGACAAGTATATGGGAAGAATAGAACTCGAAAACATTGCAATTGGGATTTAAATTGATACAACTATTTTAGAACATTCATTGGTAGTATTTACTAAAGTGGAAAATCTACATGCCCTATATTCCTCAAGTTCCACTCTCAGATACAAATACACAAGCAAAATGAGTTTATATTTTCATGAAAAATGTACAAGTATGGTCATATCAGCTTTATTTGTAATAGTCCCAAGCCAAATACTAACTGAATGTCCAGTAACAATAAACTGTATAAAAATGAGGTATAAAAATGTGGAACATTACACAACATATACCACACAGCAACATAGGTGAATATTATATGTATGTATGTATATATATATATATACACATAAACATACAACGTTGAGTAAATAAGAAACAAGAAAATACTTTACAATTTCATTCTGAAACTCCCACAATATTAGCTTATAGTAATAAATCCCCAGAACTATCTGATGTGATGATAATAAGTACCTTTGTAGAGGCTAGTGGCTAAGGAGTACCTGAGGGAGGGTTCTGAGATTATACCTACAACACACCATTATTTTATGGTGTGTTCATCTTTAAAACTAAGCTAGCTGAACTATTAGGATGAGGTTAAATCTCTTACTTTAGTTTTATACATTATACCTGAATAAAAACTATTTACTCAAAAAAGGTAGGTTCAAGGTATTCCAGAATATTCTAAACTAGAGAAATAAGAGTTTTAGTAACAGTGAACAAGATGGCATTGAAATAAAAAACATATGATATGAAATGAATAATGATAACTAATGATAAAGTTGTAGCTTAAAATGTAAATACACTTTCAAATATCTACACATGAAATAACACAGCACAAATATCTTTAAAGACAACAAAAAATGGAGATAAATGTAGGTAGTACTATATTTTAATTCACCTATTATTTGTTTGTGACAGGCTAAGTAATCAGAGTATACTTAATGACATGAAAGTCTTAAAGTAACACTTATTGCTATGTAATACCACAAATTTATCTTAATTAGCTTTTGGGCCAAAAAATATAAATTGCCTAACACAGATACAATAATGCTATAAAGTCACAACTTATGAAAAACTATGTGATGCATTCAATGAGGAGTTTCAAGGGAAATTTAGCATGGAATTCTTATATCAACATGTAAGAAAGAGAAAGCATAAAAATGTTACCCATATGAGACAAACAGATGAAAAAGAAAGATAAGATATACTAAATGAAAGAAGTAACTAATGAATATAAAAGCAAAAATAAGTAAGTTAAAAAATGAAATGTAAAACCTATTGTTTTACATAACATTCATAAAAATTAGAATACAGAAACTGTCAGTCAAATTAAAGAAAAATAGAATATCTGCTTTTGTATTTGTTTGCAAAATTACCATAATGAAACTATTTTTCTTTAGAGAGAAACCAGAGGTATATAAAATAAAATTACAACAGGTAATTGACTTAGTTGAGAGATGTTATCCAAATGTTACATAATCCCAATAGTATGCAAACATTTGGGCATAAAGTACCTTAAAAGAAAAGATCAATATCTGGTTACAAATACTTCTCAAGGAGAAGATGTGACAAAATTAAAGGTTAAATTGAGAAAAATATTCAAATTACACTCTCCTTAACTTATGAAAAAGTAAAAAATTGATATTAAGGACAAATAATCTCATAGAAAAAGAACAAAGTAATGCCTGGATGGTTTAAAGTCAAAAAGATTTCAAGAATTCTTAAACATATAAAAAGGTATTCACCATTACTGTAGTAACATTGACATATCCTTCTTACATATTAGATGTGCAAAAATTTTAAAAGGCAACAACCAATATTTGTGTATCATTTCTAGGACAAAATTCTTGTAAGTCTTAAGGACAACAATTTGGAATTATCTATCAGAATTAGACAGGCATATACTCTTTGACTCACAAACTCTAATTTTAGGAATGTATCTTATATAGGTACTCACACATATTTAAAAAGAGGTATGTGTCAAGGTTGTCATTGCACCATTGTTTATAATAGCAGAAGACTGACAGCAAACGAAATGATTATTAACAGGTTAACTGAATAAATTACAGTACATGCATATAATTCAACATCATATAACTACAAAAAAGAAAGCAGAAGTGCTTAATGAAATAAAACTGAAAGACAAGTTGCATTGTACAGTGAGACAAGCACATGATAGCAAAGTGAATAAAACAAGAAGCTAAATAGTATTTTTAAAAGTTTTTTTTACAGATACAAAATGTCTAGAAAGGTAAATAAACTAATAATAGTATTTTTCAGGAGGAGAGAAATAATGTCTGGGGACATGATGGGAAAGACAGTTCTATTCAATTTTTTGATGTTTAAACTAGGCAAATATATTACTATTCAAATTCAGATTCTGGAAGAGATTTTAAGGTGAAATTATACAGATGTGCAATAAAATACTGCACTAATATACTACATTATATTTTCTGCATAAGATTTCTATCTATGAGAAAATGTGATTTCAATAATATTTTAAGAAAATTATTTTTGCAACATGACAGGTAAAATGGATTGTAAAAGGCTGTTTGGAAAGCAAAGATATCTGCTAGAATATTGTTTTAATACTCTTGGTATAAGCTGATAATTTTTTAAATGAAGACAGTGCCAATGAGAATCTAAAAGGAAGAGCAAATGTGTGAGGCAGTTTCTAGAATAAAATCATAAAATAAGAACTAAAGGTTAAAAGAAATATTTACACTAGACTAACTTCAACATAACCTAGCTTCATGAAAAATAATAATCAAAAAGAAATAACTTTTAAAAGGTGGAAAAGTGTCCTAATTCTAAATTAGTTTCTAAAAATCTACATTCATGTTTGACTGTTTAAAAATTTATGTAAATTTTAAATGAACACTAATTAAATAAAAAGGTATTACAATCTTTTGTTACCCTATATAAAACAGATGACCCATTTAGCATTAGAGTGATATCTAATATTTCTGGTGCTTAAAAATTTATATATTTATACAACTAATTATAGAAAAATCATATCTAATCAGATAAATAAAATTTTAAAAGTAAGCAAAGATCTATTCCACTGCCTAAAGGTTTTTGTTAAATTTTTGTATATATTGAAAACATCCATAGTAATCTTTTTTCTCATTTTTAAGTATATTTCAATGGGTCTACACTTTATCTTGATGTTCCATTCTATACCATATATTGTTTCTTTCTTTGTCAGTCAATCTCAATGCTTCAAGATGGCCGTCCAAAGGAATGGTTACCTTAGTTCTTGTACCTATGTTATATATTTTCTACTAATTCAGTTCTAGTCCCAGGATGACAAAGTTTCTGTATAATATTAACTATTTTATTTGATATTTATTAGGCATTATTGATTTTTCTACAAAATAAACTTTTAAAAAGTCTTTAAAATTGTTGCACTCAGACTTCTGATTTTAATTTTATTTTGGGTCATAAATATTTTTAAAAGCATTTACAGTAAATACTTCCATTGTCAGATGGATCCAATCTATTTCTACTACTCAAAAAGCAAAGTTCAAAAAAATCTTCTCAATGTTTGTAATTTTGCTGAATAGCCAAGCCAAAAGTCTGACTTGAAAAAAACTTGTATGGAGGGGGGAAAAGGAGTCATTCTCTGCCTCTCACCAAGGACACTTCAGTCCGAGTGCTGCCCTCATCCAAATAACATACATATAGTGTTTGTGCCAGCACATTAAAGCACTTATCACTGTGCCTTTTTAAAATTTATATAAGATATTATAACTATGGCTACAAAGAAAATTAGTGATGCCAGCAATAAAGCTAAGAGGAAAACTTTGAGGACCACAATACAGTTAAAGAAAAAACTCATTGTGAAATTTGTTAAAGTCCTGGAAAAATGAATTTGTAAGTGTAATTTTTCAGGCCTCAGAACTAATTATTTGGTGTCCCATTATTTCTTATTGCAAATATGTCCATTTCTCACAATTTTTAGTGTTTGAACATGAATTTGGAATGAATTGAGTTCAACAACCGAGGTGTCACTGTATTTCTATTCATTTGTGAAATAAGATTTTTTAGGTTAAATTTCATGAACTGAAATATAATTGCTAAAACTATGAATTTCATATCATAAGAATTATAAAAATAAAGGAATGATCACTGCAGTGAATTATGAGAAGTTTAAAAAACGCCGTTCATGTTTACCTGAGGTGGGAGATTTACAGCGTTCAAGTTCCAGAGGAACTGGACTGTCATTCAGCTCTGTCAAACCTGAAAATACAATGGCATTAAACAAGTAATTAAAAATAGATTGTAGAAAGATATAAAAGCCCTTTATTATTTTCAAATGAGTTAGCCACTTTAAGAAATGATCTAATTTCATCAGAAAATAGACCAAGAATAAAGAGAAATATAAAGGGGTTTTAAAAGATATAATAAAACACTCTACTTCAGGAGAAAAGGTTATTGGCTTTTAAAAGATCTTTCAGGAGATGTCCCAGTATCATAGAAAAGAGGTGCACAGGTTTTAACTTTCATATTTATTAAAGTGCAGTATTGCATACTAGGTGATTTGCACAGTGGTGTAAAATTCTCTTTTTTTTTTTTTTTTTTTTTTTTTTTTTTTTTTGAGACAGGGTCTCACTATACAGTTCAGGCTGGCCTTGAACTAACTATGTAACATAAGCTGGCCTGGAACTCACAGTGACCTCCTGTGTCAGTCTCCCAAATTTGGGATTAACAGGCATGTGCTACCATGCCTGGCTAAAATTCTCTCTTATAAAAATTACTACATTTATTTCTAAAAGAAATAAGAGATTTCTAATTTTTCACTTTCTATTCTACACTTTGTGTTTATAAACAAACCAAAAAGACGTATTTTTAAGCTTGTTTCATGTGGTTTTCTGTATTGTGCTTGTATCATCACAATGTATCTGCCTTTCTATTCCATGACTTTCTTGACAAATATAGCTTAATATACATTTTGCAACTGTCACTATCTGCAAGTCAACATTCCTTTGTACTTACACAAACCTGGATGGTGTAGTCCTCTGAATACCTCTGAATATAGGTATTGCTCTGGGCTACAAACCTGTTCCGCATATTAATGTATTAGAGGCAATTGTGACACAGTGATAGATCTTGTATATCTAAATATAGAAAAAGGAACGCTAAAAATATGAGGTGAAAAAAATTTTGGACTTCTTTAAAATCTTCTGGAACTACCATAGTATATATAGTCTGTCATTGATTGAAACATGTAGCATAAAACTACACAGATTTGTATATACTTTATTATTCTGTCTTAATATTTCAATTGTTTCATAAAACTTTGTGTACCAATTATAGGCATTTGGTTTGCTCTGCTTCTTACTTCACTGAAAATCTTCAAAACTGTTAATGCTCATTCAACTACTAAATTTCTATTTATAATCAAAAACATAACTCAGTGATATCAATATTAGTATAAATCTGGAAGTAGATATTCATTAATCTAAACTATAGAACATATTTTTATCCTAGACATATAAATTAGATAGGAAAAAATTTATAACTAAATATGCAATAAATATTAATCCATGGAGATGCGATGGAAACAACAGGCAATTCTTGAAAGGTTATTGACCAACAGACTTTGTTATTAGCAAGGAGAATAGCAAGTGAGAAACAACAGATTAGAAACAGCAAGTTATAAAGATAAGGGGACTATCTGAACTAGAAACATTAAGTAACTTGGAACAATAGACAAGTGTAGGTATAGAGAACAATGTTAATGACAGTAATGAGTTACCTAGAATTGTTTAATGAGGGGAAGGGGAAGAGCACAGAATTCATAAAGACTTTGACAATATCACTATTGAGACAGTTTATCAAATTATTGAATGCCTAATCTTCCACATGTTCTTTGTTGTAACAGTAATTATCTCATTTTTACATCTAAAAATACTACTGCTTTAGGGAAATCATACTGTTATATCCATTGTATGGATCAAAAAACACAGGTAGAGGCTAATATATAAACTCTCCAAGTTTATATAATGAAGAGGGAGAAGCATTTATATTTTTTCACTACATTTAATAGGTACGGTACAAAATAAAGTATATGTTAAGAGTTCTACCAAAGATTTAAAATAAAAATTTGATGGTTAAATCAAATTTTAACCATCCAGAGCTGATGTTCATTTATCTAGAAAATATCACATTTTCTATTTCTGTACCATCAGTTCAAATGGTTATATTCCCTAGCTCCTGCTGAATTCACCTGTTTATCTGTTCAACACAGACTTAATAACAGAAAAACCATTTCTATGTGACAATTTAAAATGTGTCCAAACCATATACTGAATATTTTATACCAATAACCATTCAATCGTTAAAACACTATTTTAAAATGTATTTTTTCTTATAGTTGTACTTCTTTGTATAGAAACTTATGAATAGAAAAGTGAAAGGGAGGAATTTTTAAAAATTATATAATTTCATCATAGTTTAGGATTATTTACTTCATTTCATGATTATTTTTAATCCAAAAAAGTATCATTTATATTTTTCCATATAGTGTTATCTTAAAAATAACTTCCCTTGCCACTAAAATATCATCAAATCATTGAAAGTACACACCAGAATTTTTACTTAACATTCCTATATTCCAAAATATTTAGGGGTCTTCCAGTCTCTACTATAGTATGATGCTGTAGTGATTTGTGTGAAAAAGTCTTTGGCTTCTTTTTAACAGTACTGGTGACTGAGTCTTTAGGGCCATCACACTGAGCTAGGTCCCTAATCCCTAGTCCATTTTTAACTTTTTTTTTTTGAGACAGCATGTTGCTAAATTGTCCAGACTAAGTTGAAACTTGCCACCTTCCCACTTCACCCTTCCAAAGTGCTAGAATTTATAGACAGGTCACCACACCTGGCTTGGTTTCTTGTTGTTGCTTATTTTTGTTTTGAAATGTATCTAATTTTTCTATGATAGTATGACAGAGGCTGTACATTTTGCAGTCATCAGTAAGTTATGAGAGTTCTGGCTGTTGGACATTCTCATCAAATATTATTACCTATCTTAAAAATCTTAGTTCTTTCAGTTATGGTATCTTCCTATGATTTTAAAATTTCTTTGGTTTCATTTACAGTTGGAATTTTTTACATGCTTATTGGCTATTCAGATTTTGGGGGGGGGTACCAGGAATTGAAATCAGGACCTTGTGTTTACCAGGCAGGCGCTTATACTCCTGAGCCATATATCTGGCCTCAGATGTCTTTCTATATAATGTTCCTATTCAAGCCTCTGGCTAATTTTTTATTGTTGTTGTTGGATAATTTAACTTTTTGCTAATTTTAAAATACATTTTAGGTAGAAGTCTTTTATCAAAAGTAGATAATATGAATATTTTGAGCATGTGACTTTTTAAATGTTATTTTTAGATGATCAGAAATGTAATTTACTTGAATATAATTTACTTTAGATGATCAGAAATGTAATTTACTTGAAAGACAATTTATCATTTTTTCTTTTTATTGTGATTTCCTTTTTATTGATAAGTAATCATTATCAACCTCCTGGTCATGAGAATGTTATTCTATGTTGTCTTCTAGAATCTGATTATTAGCTTTCATTTTTAGGTCTATCACTTGTGCCAAGGTAATTTTTGATTACAGAATGAAGTGGATTTTAAGGTCCATTTCCTCCCTCAAATGCTTACCTATTTGTTCTATGATTATTTGTTAAAAGATTTTTTTTTCATTTCTTTTATGGATGCCATATATATGTGGGTCCATTTCTGGGCTATGTATTCTCTAATCATTGGATTATGGATTTTTCATTAGCATACTATCACAGTTAATATAGTTTTATAGTATTTCTTAAAATCAGGTGGAGAAATATTCCAACTTTTTTCTAAGAGTTTTTAAAATTACTGGATTCTTCGCATTTCCATATATATTTTAAAATCACTTTATCAATTTCTATAAAAGATAAGTTAAATTTTTGGATTGTTATCTCTCTCTATATTTATATATGACAAACAACTTTTAAAAATTGAGTCTTCCAATCTTTAAATATTGCATTCCCCTCCATTTAAGTGGTATTCTAAAGATTTCCTTTCATAATATTTTATATACTTTCAAATGGAGGTTTTGTATGTGGAATTCTTTGTTTCTTATTTCCTTTTTGCTCTTCTGCCTAGTGTTTTATCCATTATTACAAGCAGTATTTTCCAATTTCAATCAATTGTTGAATTTTTTTTGCTCCCTTGGATTACATTAGGTATTGCTTTGTGTATTTTCTAAGTCTTGTAAGGTTTGTATATGTTTATAATTGCTATTATATCTTCTTGGTTTATACATCATTGTTATAAAATGTCCCTCTTTATTTCTAGTAACAATTTTTTTTAGACACTGTTTTGTCTGATGTGGGTTACAGATATTTATAAGATTTTTTAAAAATTATTTATTTATGGTACTGGGGATTAAGTCCAAGGCCTTACACATTCTAGGCAGGCAGTCTACTACTGAACTACAGTCCAGCCCTGTTTGCATTATCTTTTTCTATCCTACTTTCAACTTATTTGTATCTTTGAAAATAAAGTGTGTCTGACAGATACCATAAACATGAACTTTAATTTTTTAAAAATTTGGTCTCAAAATCCATGTCTTTTGGGTTGTGATATTTAATGTTGTTGTTGACATGTTTGTATTACAACTGTTATTTTCCTTTTGCTTTCCTATATGCCTTGCTACTTTTTGCCCTCTAATCTGTCTTTATTTACTTGTTTGGCATTACGTGAATATTTTCCAGTGTAACATTTTAATTCATTTACTGTATGTTTCACAATTTTTTTTGTAGTTATCTTAGTGGTTGCTATAGGGCTTTACATATATATATCTTCACATATCAATCAATTTTAGAAAGATACTAACTTAATTCCAGTGAGATAGATACTCTTTAAGACCTCCATTCCTTCTGATATGCTATTGTTAGTATATCAATCTATATATGTTACAAAAATAAAACATATAAAATGGAATTATTACCTCATATAAGTCTATTCCTTACATAAAAGTTAAGAGAATACACACACACACACACACACACACACACACACATATATATATATATATTGACTACCTTATGATCTGTTGTCATTTGTTCCATCAAATACAGCTTTGCTCCTCCTACTTTCTTTGTGCTAATATTGACAAAGATATTGCATTTCTATATGTTATACATGTGAGAAGCATAATTATATTCAGGCATATTATTGCATAAATTCCCTTTAAGATCAGTGAAGAAAAGAAATATGCATTTATGCAGTCTTTTATTCTTGCATAATTACTTTAAAAGTGCTCTTTGTTTCTTTGGGTATGTTCTTGACTGACATTTCTGAGAATATTGATCCAGGAGAGGTTTCATGTTTGCTGCCCTCAAAAGAGACTGAGGGCAGCAAACATGAAACATCAAACACGGCATCAGCAGACATAAAGAAATATCTTCAGGACCTTGTAGACCAGCTCAAAACTGAAATATTAATTCAAGTTAAGCAAGATATAACTAGATTAATAAAAGAAATGCTAAGCACTTGTCAGGAAGACACAGATGAAAGGATGGAGGAACATAAAAGAAGGAGAGAAACATTTGATGAAAAATATAAGGAAAACCTAGAATACATGAAGCAGATTCAAACAGATTACCAGGAAACTAAAAACTCCATTGAAAGATGGCAAAACTGCTTGAAATAAACTAAGGATAGACTATCAAAACTTGAAGACAGGTTTGCAATGTGTGATCATGAAAGGAAAGATCTTTTAAAAATAACAAAGAAACAGGCAGTAATAATACAAAGGCTAGAAGATGGCAGGAGGATCTATAACTTAAGAATAAAACATGTGAATGAAGAAGCAGGAGTCAAAACAAAGGAATTACAAAGGCTATTCACAGAAATAATTAAGCAAAACTTCCCAAGCATAACAAAAGATATGCAGATATATAGATTTATAAAGCATACATAACTCCAGCCATCTACAACCAAAACAGAGCTACACTGAGACATATAATAATCAAGATCTCAGAAATTCACTCTAAGTACAGAATATTAAAAGCTGTGAGAGAAAAGAAACAGATCACCTATACAGGAAAACCCATCAAAATCACGACAGACTTTTTGACACAGACCATCAAATCAAGAAGTAAAGTATTCCAAGCCCTGAAAGAAAATAACCTCCAGCCCAGACTGATGCACTTTGCAAAACTGTCTCTAGAAATTAAAGAGAAGCAAGATGCTTCCATGACAAAGAGGAACTGGGGGAACCAGCAATCCTACCCTACAAAAAATACTGAAGGACATTTGAGTGAGTGAGTGAGTGAGTGAGTGAGAGAGAGAGAGAGAGAGACACCAGGATTTCAGGAACAGTGGTAGAGAGGCTTCAATGAACAGGGCAGACAGTGGAATGAAGGACAAAAGAAGACAACCAATGGCAGAAAAATAGCATAGCAGAAATGAGGCAGAGAAGGTTGGCTATAATCTCTAACATAGATGGCCTTGATACACTAACAAAAAGAAATACAGACAGAATAGATCAGGAGATAGGGACCATCAAGATGCTCTGTATATAATTAATCTGAAAGAGGGTTTATGGATCAAAAATCAAATATGAGAAAACAATGCTCTATGTGACAGGGAACCAGAGAGAAATAAGGGCAACTTGACCAGCACCTGCAGATAGGTTGGAAAGACAGGATACTTATGTGCAGTAGAGAACTACTCAGCTATAACAAAGGAAAACCTTGAGGCTTTTGTAGGTAAAGAATACAACTCGAGATCAAGTCCAGGAGTGAGAAGGTTTGGAACCACTTAGGTAAATAGCAGGTTGCCCCCCTCAATCTAAAAACTGAGGGGTTTGGTGGGAACGAAAATGTACAGCACCCTGTGAGAGTGAAAGGGGAGGAATAATCTAAACAAAGGCGAAAGAGGATATTTTTAATAGTGTATCAGGATTTAAAACCCACATTACTCACACCACTCTGTTTAGATGGATTATATTCTGTTCTAGTTTGCCTACTTGTACTAGATTTGAGGGCACAGACAGATATCCTGAAAATAGCAGGATATAGTATGGTAATCATCCTTAATTTGCTATTAACTTAATCTGAAGTCCTGTATAACTTACACTGTTTTATCATGACTGATCCTAATTGAATCTGGTTTGTTAGATTTCTGTTTTGTTTTGACAGATTATATTCAAATACATTATGATATTATCAAGTCTAAGACTGTAGGCAACTATACTGAAGATGACAAGATTCACTAGGATACTCACTTTGGTTTGATTATTACCTGCTTTTGAAGTTTTACATTGTCTACAATGTTTTGATTTGATTAATATTGTTATGTACTGCTATATTCAGTTATAATATGCCTGATGATATGGACAATTCTTTTGAAGATAACAAGAGACAACACAGTAACCATTGTAGATCACCTTGTACTGTGGTTTTATATGACTTTTTCATTTCATGTGTTTTATAAGAATTTGTTTTGTTTTGTCTTGCTATGTTTTATTTTTCCAATACAGAAAAGATAGAAATACATGTAGAGACTCATGTATGCACAGAACCTATAAACAGTTTATGAGAACTGATTATATAACACATGGGAAATGAACAACTACTTTGAAGGAAAAGAGATACTAAGGTACCCAGTGCTCATTCTGTAGCATCATAAAGTGAAATCCAGCAATGCTATTATTCTTTGTTCAGAGTGATTTTAGCCTGTTTTGTTTTGTTTAAATTCAACATACATGAAGGTATGGACAGCTATTTTGAAGAGAATGAGAGACACTATGACAGCCATTGTTGGCTTCCCTATTGTCTGGTCTTGAAGACCTAAAACGCCTTCTTCATCCTGTTCAGATCAGCTCCATACTATGTTGTTTCATGTGAATTCTCTGTATGTGAAGATATGTACAACTATTTGGAAGAAAACAAGAGACAATATGATAGATATTGAAGATCTCTGATTGTCTTGCTTTGAAATTTATGTCTCTTACATTGCTTTCTTGTGTTCTGTTTTGTTTTGTTGTGTTTAATTTTATCCTCTTTGAAATAAAAAAATTTTAAAAATTATGGAGAGTAGATTCTGGTTCTCCTCCACTTGTTACTGTTTGCTTGTTTGTTAAGAAACATGGTTAGATTGTTTTAGTGATATTTATTTTCCCTATATTGTGAAGTACTTGGTATTGCTTTTTTGAAGGTTCTGGCTTCTGTATTCATATAGAGACCATAAGATAGCAATAATTATAGTTAGGATTTGACTGTTTCCTAAATTGCTCTGCTAAGCTGACCCATTGCTAGTATCACATACAATTCTTGTCTTCATAAAACAGCTAAGTGATTGTGTTATTGCTTTTACTAGTGTGCTGTGGCACTGTACAGCATTTTAATCTAATTAAATTGGGTCACAGATCATCTTGCAGGCCTGGATCTGAGTTTTGTTTAAATCCCATGGAAGGTTCTTCTTTGCTATCATTTTCCTTCATTTTCATTGGCAAACTACTGCCAATAATTTAGCTTTTTTCCATCATGTGAGAGAAGTTTTTGCTTCCTATAATTTTATTACCATTAAATTCACTATTGGTTTGGAGAATGCTCTTAGGCTTGGTCTTCCTCACTCTGTTTCAAATACAGTCAGTTCATTTAGGAAGAATTTCAGATCTCTCTGTTCTTGTCGAGTTTGTCTTCCCAGACAAAACCTTTGAGCCACTATTCTGGGCCCCAGGCAGAGGTGAATAACTTCCCTGGCAAGAAACTTCTACCCTATGAGAAAATGGGGGTGACAGCAGTCAGATCTCAGCACTTTTGGTTGGTCATGAGAAGGGATCCTGTGACTTCTTGGTCATACTTACTAGAATGTGACCCCCCCTACTTGAATTTGGAGAAAAAGAAAGATGCTGGCAATTTGGAAGAGGAAGAGAAATTGAGTAGGGTATAGCTCAAGTGGGACAGATTCTTATTTTTAAGTTTCAATAAATTTTGTTACATATTCCTTACTGGCTGTATGACCTTGAAACAATTTTCAGACTTTTACTTTTTTTCCTCCCTAGGGAAGGGGTTCATGTGTCCATGGTGTGCTTTTCAGGGTGTTAGACAGGAGTCTATCCTATAATATTTTAAGAAATTTATTTCCAAGTTGCTGACTGCCATTATATAGGAGATTGATTTTATATATTGACATGTATTCTTTAATGTTGATAAATTCACTTATTTTTGCAACTTTCTTACAGATTGCCTTAAATTTTTTATATACACCATCATAACATTAGCAAATAAAGAGGTTTAACATTTCACTTATAATTAGGCATATTTTTTGAGTTGCTTGTTGCCCTTACTAGATCATCAAATAAAATTCTAAATCATGGTAAGAGTGAACATCCTTCCCTCCTTACCAGTTTTAGGGGGAAGCATTCAGTATTTAATATTTTCTATAGGTTTATAATATAATATAATATAATATAATATAATATAATATAATATTTTCTATAGGTTTTTCATAGGTAGGACTTACTCAACTCAGGAAATAATCTGGCCTGAGTTTAACAGCTAGAAGGAGTTTTCTGTTTTCTTATTTCCTAGAAATGTTCACATAAGATTGATGTTACTTCCTCCTTAATCTTTGATAGAGTTAATCAGTGAAGACATCTGGGGCCTATAGTTTTCTGTGAGGTTATTTAATTTTGAATGAAAAAGATTTCATAGAAAGTTATTTATATTTTCTAATGGATTGAGTGTCAGTTTTGATTGTTTTGCTTTTCAAAACATCTCTTAATTATATTTTAAATAAAAATTCTAGGCATAAATTGTTGATGTTACTTTACCATTTTTAATGTCTATAGAATCCATCCTGATGCTCCTTTTTTAATCCTTGACATTTATAATACATGGTTATTTTAGACTTTAGACTATATAATAGACTTTATGGTTTTAAAAGATTGCCTTGTGGTCTTTTAACCTACTCTGTGTTATGCTCTTTATCATTTCCTTCTTTATCAGTCTCATTGAATTAAAAAACACCTACTATGTTAGTAAAAATACCTCCCAGACATGTCATGGAGTCATGGTCTTGGGTACTGTATATGGTCTGTCATTCATTCCTCTTTGACATGGTTGCTGTGATCTGCTTCCCAGCTTCCATGACTTTAGTTCTTTTAAGTATCAGTTTATGTGTTATACATTTTGTATTAGTTTTTATTAATTCAAATTTCATATGAATAAAATCAACAGTATGTATTCTTTTCTAATTTCCTTTACTCAGCATAATTATTTGAGATTCATCCACGCTGCATCATTTGTCAACAGTATATACATTTTTATTGCTATTAATGTATCATTATATAGATAAAGTACAGTTTGCGTATCTGCTGACCTATGAGAAATTTGGGTTCAGTTTTGACTATTACAAAAAAAGCTGCTCTAAGTGCCTTTGTAAGGATATAAACATTTTTGATTTCTTACTCTAGGGTAAAGAGGAGTAAAATGGCTAGATCATATCATAGATGTGGATTTAATACTTGAAAAAGCTAGAGAAATCTAGTTCTTCCACATACTTTTCAGTACTTGGTATGATCATTCTTTTTAATTTTAGCTACTCTAATCAATATGTGACACCTTACATTTTTAATTTGCATTTCTTAATGATAAATATTTTAAATATATTTTATATGTTTATTTAGCATCTCTCTATATTTTTTGTGAATTGTTTATCAAAAACTATTACTCATTTTTATTTGATTGAATTTTAATTTTTATATATTCTAAATATAAGGCCTTTCTCAGATATATGTTTTACAGGTATTTTGTTCTACTTAGTGGCTTCAAATTTTCATTCTCATAAGTCTATTAGGCAGCATTTTTTAATTTGCAGTATGTATTATCTAAATTTTCTTTTCTCCAACTTATCAGAGAAACTTTTATCTAACCCAAAGTAAGCAAAGCTTTTCTTTTTTCTTTCTTATATTTATACTTTTGGGTTTTCAATTTAATCTCACGGTACACTGAGTTTTTTAAAAAAACAGTACAGCCTATAGATCAAAACATTTATTTTGTACACAACGATATCTAACTTTTTTTGTTTGTTTTGTTTTCTTTCTTTTTTTTGCCTTTTTTTTTTAAACAAGGTCTCTCTATGTAGTTCAGGCTGGCCTTGAGCTCACTTTGCAGTCCAGGCTGATCTGGAACTCGCAAGGATCCTCCTGCCTAAGCCTCCTGAGGGCTTGGATTACAGGCATGAGCCACTATGCCCAGCTTGTTTTGATTTCTTGAGACAGGGTCTCACAATGTAGTATAGCCTGGCCTCGAACTCATAGTGATTCTGCCTCAGACTCCCAATTGTTGGAATCACAGGTGTGCACCACCACACCAAGCAAGATATCTAATTGTTGAAGCACCATTTGTAGAAGAGAATATTTCTTTCTCCAGTGGTTTATAAAGATGGTTTATAAACCATCTTTATAAATCCATTGCCCATATACATGTCAGTCTATTTCTGGAGTTTCTATTATGTCCCAGTGACCTATTTATTCTTGGATTAATAATAAATGCTTAATAATCCTACTTTTAAATTAAACCTTGAAATAAGTTAGTTTTAGTTCTATAGTATCTTTCTTTTAAAAAGCTGTATGGGGTATTCCAGATCCTTTACGTTTCTTCATTAACTTTAGGTTCAGCTTATCAATATGTAGAAAATGTCTGTTGGATTTTTATTGAGATTCAACAGTGAAATTAAAGATTGATTGGAACTGAATTGACATATCAATAATATAAATTCTCCTGAAATGTGAATATGTATAACTATCTTTTAAAAAACTTTGAACTTTTCTAAGCAATGCTTTTATGGTATTGATGTGTGGGTCTTTCACACCTGTTGTCTCATTTACAGCTGTCTCATTTTGATGCTATAGTAAATAATATACATAAGTTGTTAATTTTAGTTGGCTAGTTGTGAGAATACAGAAATTCAGTTGAGTTTTTTATGACATTATCTCACACTTTCTTAAATTCGCATTTCAACTGGGAAGCTTCTTTTTTCCTCCAAGATTTCATTAGATTTTCTTTATATCACTCCAGTTGTCTCTGAATAAACATTATTTAAATTCATCCTTAACAGCCTTAATAAATGTATTTCTCTTTGTTATCTGACTGGCTAGCATCTCCAATACAATTTTGAATAGAGTTAGATGTGAGTTACAAATATTTTCTAGTCTGACTGCTGGTAACAGGGACTATTTCTGTAGAATATGGGACACTGTTTCTTTTATTTCTTTTTTTTTATTTAAAAGAGAATAAAACAAAAGGGGGCAGTACAGAGCAGATCAGAAGAGGACAACATAGGCAACAGAGTACTTTACATTAAGTCAACTGGACATCAACAGTATCTAACACCATATCTCTTACTCTGCTATAGTTGAGCATAGTTTCAATTACAATAATATCAAACATAACACAATAGCATAAAGCCATGCATAGAGTGAAAGAATTCCAGGGCCTTCTGAACCGAATAACAGAAGATGATCAATGGGTATTATAATATCTCATTTTTGATAAAAAAGAAAAAAATTTGTTTGAACTATCACACATATTCAAATTCCAATAAGACAAAATGTGGTAGATAGAACCAATGGTAATAGAACAAAAAAAGCATGGTAGGACTTCCAAGAAGGATAATATTAAATCAGCAATAGCTGTCATAATGTTTGATTCAAAACAGCTGTTCATATCATCACGTATGATATAGTCAAACAAAACAGGATAACACCATTCCAACTGATGATTTAAAATTTTGAAAGACTTCGAAGCTATGAGATGGGGCCTCATGCTTACCATAAAGTCTTATATACTCTTATCAAATCTCATATTAGGGAGATTATATGGTATTTACCCTTGTGAGTTTGGTTTA
>PVJX010023227.1:0-29563 GCA_004027295.1 Dolichotis patagonum | reverse complement strand
ATCCATCATAAACAAGGTCTGTTTCCAGTGTGTGGTGCTGCAAGACAAGATGTGGGTTATCTGCAAGCCTCAACTGCCAGCCATGATATGGCCCTCAAATGACCTGGCCCAGATGCCTTGCACCTTCCTTGGGAGCCTGGCAACACAGAGGTTGACTTCTCAGTATAACAGAGAAACCACATCTCTAGGCCCGTGATCTAAATTATCTTTATGGACCATTGTGACTCAAAGCAACAAGAGGCAAATACCCAGCTCAGACACAGTGGTAAGAACATTCCTCCAAAGTGTCTGAGGTTCCCAGAGGTAAGGATGTATATCCAGGAAGCCCACTGGACATGAAGCACAGGCTCTCAAGCCCATAATGGATGATGGCTGCACAAGCAGAGTCACTCAGCCCTCCCCCAGCTGCTGATGCCAAGGTTATTTACAGCCATAAAAGAATGATATAGACTGAGTATGCCAAGTCCCAAATTATCACTTCTGTGAGGTAAATTTAATGTGAAGAACAGAGCTATAATGCTGATGGAGTTACACACTGCAGGATCCTCTCTCAGGGAGGTGGGAAACATTCCAGGTCTTTGGGCCTGACGCCCACATGCCCAGAACTATTTGCAGGCTGGCCTGGGACCCTTTCTGTTCTCTCCCAAAACCTCCCTGCTCTTCTTCTCCATCCTGACCTCATCACTTTGAGGGCAATTCCCCAGATGCTCACCATCCACCTGATTTCCCATCTGCTGCCTATGCCAGGTAAGGAGGAGCCTGGAGGGCAGCAAGACCTGTACTACCAGAGCATCTGGAGGCAATTTACAGTGCCATGAATGGCTAAAGAACTAGGGAGCTCTGAGAAGCCCCTCCATTCTGTATGCTTCTGCCATGGGAGGCCAAGGGGTCCACTTCTGGGGCAAAGGTGATACTCAAGGCATGGCAAAGGGGACCAGGCTTGTCTATGCTCTGTATGCTCTCCCTGTGCACACACACCCACATACCCCCACAGACACTCACGGGTGCAGTGGGCCAGTGCTGAGCACTTGCTGTGGCTGGCCCTCCTCCAAGCTCTGGAAGTGCACACTGAACCAAGCTGTGAAGCCATGCAGGGTCCCAGATTTCTGGATGTCGAAGTGCAGCTGCCCACGCATAGTCTACATCAAGCACAGGATGGTGTTTGGGGCCGTATAGCCTAGTCCAGCCAGAACCCCAACCCTAATCCAATCTAGATCCCTACCCACAGGGTTGTTCATAGCCAAGCCCCAAACATAACCTCAACTACAATCCAAATGCAAATGCAACCCAAACTCATCTCTAAACCTGACCTCATACGGCAATCTCAGCCCCAACCCAAACCAGTTTGCAGATCAGGCCCAACCCCAACATTAACCCCAACCCAACCTAACTCAACTTAACCTCAACCACAACCCAAACAACACAACCCCAATCACAAATCCCATCCCATCTTCCCCCCCAATCCTAACCACAACTCCAACCCAACCCACAGCGTTCACAGCCCAGACCCAAATACAAGTCCCTGCAGATTGTCTAGGTTCCACTGCATAAGCCTGGTTCAAGTTCTACTCCCCATTCCCCAAAGTCCTGCCAGTACTGCAGAGGCTGCCTGCTCAGCATGGACCCCACCTATGACCCTGAAAACTCACCAGGCTGACCAAAACAATGTGGGAGTCACACAGGATGTACATCAGGAATTTTATCAATGGTAACTAAAAATCCTTGGAAGAATTTTTAATTCCAGTACTATACCACAACACACAGAATATAACTTAAGAGATTTTGAGGATAACAAGAATATTAAACACCTAAAACTAAATAAAGATGCTAAAGAGATTAGGTATAAAGAAAATATGAAAACTTAAAAATCAAAATGAAACAAATAAAAAAGGAAAAACTGGAAAATTTAATAGTAAATAGTGTATGAATTCATTCATTTGTTTGATTAAACAGTCACCAACACCCAAAACTGTCTGAAGGCTTGTGATGGGCCAAGCACATGTCAAGTGTCATAGCCAGCAAGGGAACAGTCACTTCTCACCTCTACATCAGAGATCTGCACGGTTCTCATGTCCAACTGTAGTATGGTGCAGGGCTCAGAGAGACAGTCTTCTGGCTTCAGAATGTGATTATACTTGGGCTTTGAAAAAAATTCCTTGATTGCTAAAGATCTGAAGGAAAAGGGTAAAGGAAGGGCTCAAGGTCAACCCAGAGATCTTGCTTTGAAACACATCTGACAGAAACAAGAGCTCACAAGTCAACAGCAGCAGGAGGTTCCCCAAGTTTGGTGCCTGGGCTCAGGGCAGCCCTTAGGACCTGCTGTAGAGGTCCTGCACCAAGGGACCTACCCGTGGGACCTGCCTGGAGGAAAAGCTGCTGCCCCAGGTCCCGCCTGAGCCTCACTTGTCACCAGGACTTCCCTTTCAAGGACTGAGCACAAGGATGCCAGCCTTCACCACATTACCCACAAGGTTAGTGTTCAGTGTGCTTTCTTTAGCTTTTGGATCTATTTTCTCTCAAGTACCTCCTATGGATCTCCTATGACACACTGAACACAGAAGCAACTCTGGCTGCCACTTCTCTTAATAAATGTGATACATGGTAGGGACCTTGGAGAGATGCTTGTGTTGAGATGGACAGTGGGTCCACTACACAGGTCTAACAAACCTCATGGTCTTTCATACCTTTCAACTTGTGCTGGCCACAAAGCCATGTTATTTACCACAAAAATTCTTTAAGACTCAGCACACCAGTAACTTCTGGAATAGCAAACACAAGACAGTGTTTTCATAAAGATCACATGCACCTATTTCTGATTATATTTTTAATGATAAAAATTATAAATTTTTAGAAAACTAGAAAATACAGACAAGTATAAAGAAAAATCTTCAATTGACCATCCTCCTGGCTTTATGTTTTGATATACTGTATGTTTTTCTACCCATACTTACTGATACAAAAGAGATGCCATTTTATGTAAGTAGTTTGTTCTGCCAATTTTACTACCTCAAACAATTTCTGATACCATCACATAAAGTCACAACTTGGTATTCAGCTGCTTTGAAAGTGGTCAAGTTTGTCACATTTTGTACCACTACTTATCATTTATTTGGTGCTTGATTCACAACTTAATGTTGACTGTTTCATGACTTACTGCCCTTTCCAGCTAAAACAACTGATACTGATTTTTGTTAACTGTCACACCTCCTGAACCAATTAACTATGACTATAAATGTACTATTGTACTCCTAGATACCCATGTTTTTTTTTTAAACAGTGCTGGATACCCATCAGGTACATGTACAGCATAGCTGCCTGTGTTGAGTTTTCCACACACCACATGACACAGTGACCAACCCAAGTGGGCAATCCTGGGAGTGGGGTGGGTCTGAGGTCCTAGGCCCTCGCTCTGCAGCTCTAGGGATATAATGCCCATCTGCACCATGAGCACTGCTGGGTATGCAGGCAGCCACTGCCAGACAAACACATGCTGTAATTTAATTTATTCTTTGCTTATCTGATAAGCAAAAATAGCATTTATTTTAATTATTAAAAACATTCTAGTTTTTCAAATATTTATCAGTGATTTCACTCATTTTTGTGACTTGACTATTCAAGTGATACGACTATAACCCTGTGTGGATATTCATCTTTTCTTAATAGAGTCTAAGATCTATTTGCAAGTACTGCTCCTACTTATTGTCTTATAATTGTTTTTTGCTGATTTCTAACATACAGATTCCATCAAATCTACCCTCACTCTCCTGATTTGTAAGGCATTCTCATGTCCTAAAATACTCTGCTCCATGCTTTCTACCCTGTCTTGCTGGTTTGTTTCTGGTTCTGGCATAGTGGTACATAATTACTCCAGTCCTACAAAGATTTTAAAGCCTGGCGGTCGAGTTCCTTCCCACATCCTCCCAGATGAAATGTCCAACCACCTTGTGAAAGACCTCCCCTCTACTCCTGCTAAGATTCTGACTGAGGAAACAATGAGTCCATACATTAACTGGAGAAGACTTTGTATCTTTATATTTCTCTTTTATATTTGAATTTTTCAATTAAAATTGGCC
This sequence comes from Dolichotis patagonum, assembly GCA_004027295.1. NCBI lineage: Eukaryota > Metazoa > Chordata > Mammalia > Rodentia > Caviidae > Dolichotis > Dolichotis patagonum. The sequence goes on along the minus strand of PVJX010023227.1, from coordinate 25,490 downwards.
CAGAAGCCCCATGCTTTGCTCCAATTCCCCCAACTACAAGTATCAGCAGAAGCCCAAGTTGATCTGGTCTTCACCTAAGGAACCAGAAGAACACAGTCATATCTTTTTTTTATAGCATTAAGTTTTTTTTTTTTTTTTTTTTTGGGTACCGGGGATCGAACTCATGACCTTGCGCTTGCCAGGCAGGTGCTTAAGCCACTGAGCTAAATCCCCGGCCCAACACAGTCATATCTTGACACTCCATATCTTTGAAACTCATCAAAGTTGGTATGTGACAGATTCTGGACAAAAATTTTTTCCTGATATATTTTGCTAGATTGGTATGCAATGTGCCTCCCAAGTACCAAGGTACCACTGTACTGAATTAGCAGGCTAGAGACAAACAGCTGGGAGCTACTTGAAAAGCAAAGATGTGCTGGGGATTTAGCTCAGTGGCTTAAGTGCCTACCTGGCAAGCGCAAGGTCATGAGTTCGATCCCCGGTACCAAAATTTAAAAAAAAAAAAAAAGAAAAGAAAAGATGTGATTTGTGTTCTCACTTTAAATCACTGACTACAGGTAAGATCCCCACAAGCCTGGGGTTTCAAACTTCAGATCAAGAGAACATAACATCTTTAAGTATACTAATAAAAAGCTCACGGTATTGGTGAGGGGTTGGAAAAACCTCAGGGTCTCAAAACAAACTAAATGGAGACAGTCACCTAAAGAGTGAAAAGGGACCTACTACTCTCTGAAGCAGGTAAACAATTTTCTTTTTGTAAGAACCATAACATATGGCTTACCTCAGGGATGGAAAAACAGAATCCTGGACCCTTACCCGATGCCTATTAAAACAAGATTTGTGTTTTCTCCTGTGACAGCCAAGGATTTAAAAGCCAGTTTTTCTGTGAACCATGACTCTTTTTGCTTGGGCCTATACGTGTCCAATAGGTAACTTCATTTTTATCCTTTGCTATTATAAATCTTGGGGTAAGTGTCTCCTCATTTCTGCAAATAGATAAGTTAATCACTCAGGGGTGTCTGCCTAAAAGTTGGTAAAACAAGACTGATTAGCCCTGAATTTATATATTCTCACGCCATTCAAGATTAAGGAGACCAAGGTGGAGCATTTTCAGGGACATTCAACTATGCCCAGAAGTCTATAGCCCTTGTTCTGTATCTGACACCTGTGGTCACCTGCAAAAAAAACCATCTCCCACTCATAAAAATTCTGGATCTGTGACACAAGGACTGAGAAACTATGACACCAGCACAGAGGTAATGATTAACTGGACCCCAGCCTGTCAGCCTAACTTTGAAACCTGCCATTCCAGATGGGCCACTCTGAACCCCTATATTAGCAACAGTATTTCCTGGTGAACGAGGCCATTCCTGAATGTCCACAGCACTCTCTCACACACCATTCCCAACAGAGGCTGCACTTAACAGGACAAGGCTAAACGGCAAATTGCCTGTGTTAGAACCCGAGGCTCAACCCCAAAAATGTGTCTGTGTTGAAGACCAGAAAGGCAATCATTTCAGAGTTCTGCTCTCTTTGCAAAACACTAGGAAGCACCAACATATTTTCTGACACTCATTAAAGATTTATAGCTTTCAGTCTGACATGGTAGCACATGCCTACAATCCTGGCACTTTGAGATTAGAAGGCTGAAGCAGGAGGATCACAAATTCAAGCCCAGCCTAGGCAACTTGGTAAGATGGTGTCTTAAAATAAAACAGTAAAAACCCTGGTCATGTAGCTCAGTACAGAGACCCTGGATTCAATTCCCAGTATCACACTGTGTGTCAGGGGATGCTTATAGCTCTCAGTGGGAACAAGCACTTGTGTTTTAAAACTCACACTTTTTTTTTTGTACGGGGGATAGAACTTGCAACCTCATGCTTGCCAGGCAGGTGCTTATGCCACTGAGCTAAATCCTCGGCCCAAACACACATTTTTGAAAGTCTGATTTTTTGTTTTGTCTTGTTTTTGTTTTCTACCTTTTTGAGACAGGGTCTTGCTAAACAGTTGGGCTGGCCTTGAACTCACCCAGGCTGGTCTTGAACTTGCAACGATCCTCCTGCCTCAGCCTCCTGAGTGCTGGATTATAGGCATATACCACCACACTGGGCTTGAAGGCCTAATTTTTAAACATCACTTTTTTCCAATTACATTTGAGAACTTAATTTGAAGACATTTCAACTCTTACTTCAGCTCTAAAAACAATGTACAAAAGTTGTCACATGCAGGGTGAATTTAGAGTAACTCAGGGGAGCCCAATTCTGAAGTTGGGGCTTTCTTCCTCAAGCTCTCACCCCTCCCCCATCTCCCTCAGGAGCAGGGAGTGCTAAGTGACCTTCCTAACAACCAAAATGGTGTAGCCACAGCCCAAGGCAGAGAAGGAAACAGCGCAAAATCTCAACAAGGTTCCCAGTTGTCCCAGATCACTAGATGTGTAAAGGACAGTTTTCCTTTGAGGACACTATGTTTGCCAGGCAATTACCTGGATGACCTCTGAGAAGGCACAGGTATGAGCAGAAACACAGAGGCAGCATTCAGGGAGACTCTCAGCCCAGTGTGACCAGCCCAGTGTTTCCCTCCCTGCCAGCAGCTCAGGGTAGCAACTCGCTCCCCTTCAGAACTGGCTGCACAATGCACACCTACTTGAGTGCGCTGAGGTTGAATTCGTAGGCATTGTCCCAGAAGAGCACCTTGCTGTGGTAATCCTTGTCAGCACTGCAGGGCACCAGGTGCAGGGCAGCAGTGGTCGGCCAGATGACCCCATCCTCCTTCAGCCATGCGTCCCGGGCATACAAGATGGACTCAATCATGAATTCAAACTGCATGGGAGGTGAGACACACAGGGACATGTCACCAGGGTCACAAAGTGACAATCCACCTGGGAGTTCCCATCTGAGCCTCACCCTACTTAGGTCAGGCTGGTGAGAACAGGAGGGTCGTTCTACACCCACAACTAGGGTCACAGATGTGTGTTAAGGTATCCCCTCCTGCTGGACTGGGAACTAAAGGGTGTCTAACAGCCAGGGTTCTCAGGGCTGAATGGGATCAGTCTGGTACAAAGCATTCTCAGAATTTTCACTACCCTGAGACTGAAACCTTTCCTAAAGCCTAGGAAAATCAGGCAAATGAGCAGAAGTCCTTCCTGGACACTAGAATCAGGGATGCAAGTGCACTCCATCTCCCAGTCTCAGGAGAGTGAGTCACTTTTGTGACAGAGGACCCACAGCCCCAAGGTCAAGCTTCCAGTCTGACAAGAATTCACTTCAAACTAGGGAATAAAGAGAACAACAGCGTAAGACTGAGGCCAGAAGTCCTTAGACTCAGGAAACAACAGAAGGACTCTGGTTTTCTTTTTTTTTTTTCTTTTTTTCTGATTTTCTTAATTAATCAAAAAACACTTTAGTCAGATGTGGTGGCACATGCCTATAATCCCAGCATTCAGGAGGCTGAGGCAGGAGGACTGCTGGGAGTTCAAGGTCAGCCTGGACTACATAGTGGAATTCAAGTGCAGCCTAAACTACATTGTAAGACCCTGTCTAAAAAAAAAAAAAAAAAAAAAAACTAAGCAGATTTTTATTATTGAATAAAATGTTCAGTATTGAAAACTTAAGAAAATTCAGAAATGAACAAACTAAAGTTAAAAATTACAAGTAAACTTGGCATCTAGAAGGAATCACTGTTATTGCCCTGCAATTTATCTCTAAGTTCCTTCCACAGATACACACACACAAAATGCATATCCATATACATAACTTTAAAATTTGAGTTTTTGTTACCATACAGCAAACTGATCTTTCTTATTATCCAGCCTATATGAAGCCTGGCATTTATGCACATCTGTACACACACAACCAGAGTCAGGATACACAACCCACTACCTCAAAACAGTCTCCTGACAGCCAGTCCCTCCCCAGCCCAGACTCTGGAGACCTCTGATCAGGTCTAGATCCAGTTACCTCCAAGAAGCCCCAGCTATGAGCACATAAGCTTTGGGGACAGACACATCCAGTTACAAGCTTTAACAAACTCATACTTAACACTCTGCCTCTCTCCAGGTCATAATGACTTTTTTCTTATAATTTCTTCTAAAAGTTTCAGTTTTATATTTTACACACTTAGGTCTATGATCAATTTTTAGTATCAGATGTGAGGTTTAGGTTACAGTTCCTTTTGGTTCTGGATATGGTTGCCAACTATTTAACAACCTTTGTTGAAAACACTTTCTCCACTAAATTGATTTTGTACCTTTGTAAAGAATCAGCTGACTACATTTGTAGAAATCTATTTCCCTATACTATTCCACTGACTTGTGTCTAACCCCTCATAAATGCCACATTGTCCTCAGTAGCTTTAAAATCAAGTGACATAATTTTTCCAGCTTATTTATTGATTGATTGAGTGAGTGCTGGCCTTGAACACACTACGAAACAGTGGCTGAGGTCAAACTCGGGGCGATCCTGCCTCAGCCCCCCAAGTGCTGGGATTATAGGCATGCACCACCACACCTGGCCCTGACTTCCTCTTTAATTGTGCTGCTATTCTAGTTCCTTTACATTCCACACAAATTTACCACATATCTACTGAAAACACCTACTTGACTCTTGACTGGAATTGGACTAAGTCAATCACCCTGAAAATGAATGCTTGCAGGATTCAACCTTCCAGGTCCAGCATACTGTGTCTCTCCAATTCCCTAGGTCTCTTGACCTCCCCCATCAACAGCTTGTGGTTCTCACATACAGTTCTTGAACATATTTTATCCAGATCTTAGGATGGCATTTCATATTTGTGGAGCTACTGTAAGTAGCACTGCTTCTTTAATTTGTTTCCAGTTTTCAGGATATAAAAACACAATGCTCTACGATTACCTTTTACTCTGTAACCTTGCTAATTTTATTAGTTGTAGAAAATATTTTTGTGGATTCTTTAGAACTTTCTATAAAGATAATTATATTATTTGGGAATAACGATGGTTCTGTTTGCCACCTGTTTATTTCTTCTTTTTTGTGTAAATTAGAAGTTCACGTACTGTATTAAGTAGGAATGGTCCAAATGATCACCAATGTGTTGTCCCTACTCCTTTGGGAAGAAGTAACGATTATTTCCTTCCTGTGTATGAAGTCAGTTACAGAGTTTTGTACATGCCCTTTATGAGGCCAAGACAGTTTCCTGCCATTTGTAGTTTGCTGGATTGAACTGACATTTAAATATGTTGATTTTTTTCCTGTATTAACTAATATAATTGTGTGATTTTCTTCTTTGGTCTGTAAATACGGTAGTTTACACTGATTGGTTTTCAAATTCTGAACCAGCTATGCATTCCAAGGATAATCTCTTATAGTCTATTATTATTCCTGTATCATATTACTATTAAATTTGCTAATATTTTCTTGAAGGTTTTTACATTTATTGGTCTCTAGTTTTCATATTTTTACAGTAACTCTGGTTTTGGTATTACAGCAATAATGAAGTCATGAAACAAGCTGACACACATTCCTTCTTCCTCTGTTGTCTAAAATGGTTCAGAATTGGTGTTCTTTCTTCTTTAAATGTATTGGTAAAATTCACCAGTAACATCAGCCTAAGACAGTGATGGTGAACCTTTTAGAGTTCACAAGGATATAAGCAATGATACAAACAGCTAGCCATGGCACATATGCCATAGGTTTGCCACTAGTGGCCTAGAAGTTCCTCTTTAAGAAGGTTTTCAAGGATGAGTACATTAGTTACTGGACTATCCAGGTTATCTACTTCATCTGGGTGAAGTGTGGTAGTCTGCAGTTTTCAAAGGAATCAGTGTACTTTATATAAGTTGTTTAATTAGCATAGATACAGACCCACGGGAGGGGAGTGACCAAATCAGGACCAGCTCAGAAGCTCTTCCAGTTCTTGTCTCCTCCCCTAGGCTGCTGCTACTACAAAGCCCTTGCCCTTGTGCCTGGCCAGGACTCACAGCTGAATCAGGAAAAGACACTGGGAGTGAGCCCTCTCCATCCTACCTAGAAGTGAAGCCAGGTCATTGTTGCATGTAATGTAATGAAAAAAAACCTGGAATCATGCTGCTCATACTCTTTGTACTTTAAAATCACCAATATGGGCTGGGGATTTAGCTCAGCGGTGTAATACCTGCTGGCAAGCACAAGGTCATGAGTTCGATCCCTGGTACAAAAAAAAAAAAAAAAAAAATCACCAATATGTCCTCAAATCTTAGCTCAGATTATTAAAAATCCTTCTAAAACATAATTTTACTGATCATATGGATGGTCATAATTATTGCTACTGCTTCTTCTAATTGAATAAAACGGTGCTCCATGAACTTTTTTGAACATAAAATTCTGTAAAAAATATATTTCCTTAGAATACTCTCATTTAAAAAATGTTAATATTTTTTTTGTGTGTGCTTTGGCAGCACATATACTAAATATTTTTGATGCTTTTTCACATATTCTGCTTTATTTTACCTCAAAAAGTTGCATCAACTCATACTCCCCAAAAGTGTGCATAATGGTACACATCTCCCCAAAACCTCAATAATTCTGGGGACTGTCAGATGTTAGATGACTGTCCAGACAACTTCTCAAGGCAGAAATATTTAAGTTATTCCTCATAACATCTTATGAGGCTCTTATTTTTGTCTTCTGCGGTTCTCTGGATCATCCATTGCCTGTTTGCTCTCTTTCCACACTCCCGTGGGGCACTCTTGCTCTCCTTCATGCCTTGTTGGAACTCCTTGTGTCACATAAGCTGCCACTCTTATATGATAGAATAGTTTCATTCACCTTACAATAATTTATTAATGTATAGATGGTAATTTTTCATCAAATATTTTTAGTTTATGTTTTGTTCTTTAAACAACCTTTCTCTTTCAATCCCCGGTACCAATAAAAAAAAAAAAGAAATCATCTCCTAAACATTTCTCACCCTAACGTCAGAAAAACTTTTAGTAGTTTTACATTTCCTTCTTCTTAAACAACTCTTTACCCATCTGAAGTTTAATCACTTTGTGGTCTGAAGAAGGACTTCTGTTTTTTCATAATTAACCATTTAATTTTACCTTTATCTCTGGCTGACTACACTCCTGTCTCCCCAAATGGAAGCCTGAGCTCTCACTCACCTGCCACTTTCTTCCAATTTGGCAGTTTGAAAGAAAAGGGAGCATGCAGGAAATGTTAGAAAATAACCACCCCGGTCCAGCTAACCCTCCAGCAAGACCAGGGTAAGTGGTTGCCAAGGCCAAGCACCAAGTCTCACAATCACTAACTATAGCTTTCAAGCATCACAGGACAGCCTAAAGTGAGGAGATAGGAGTGAAAGACTGCAAACCTAACTAGAGCTCTGGGTCACTGCATAGGTCCCCAGGAAAGGCAGTTTCTATGACTCACAAGAAAGTGACATTCCAGGGAAGGTAGTTTCTATGACTCACAAGAAAGTGACATTAACTTCAACTTAGTTTCCTACACAGGTATTTTTTTTTTATTCAGTTAAAAATCCAAGACACTGACCCAGTGTTATGAAAGAAATTATTATAAACTCACCTTAGGAGAAAAATCAAAGCTAATCATGATTTCTGAAGATCCCTGAGGCAGGCTGGGATGTCTAGGTACAGAAGCTCCAAAACCCCATTGCCCCTTGTCAGCACAGGCCAGCCCTTACCAGCAGGCAGGTCCCCATCCACTCGGACACCAGGACATCTACTTTCTCAGGCAGCACCACATCCTCCACCTTCTGCTGGAACACGGTGATGGTGTTGGCAAAGCCGTTCTGCAGGACCAGTTGGCCTGTGTGCTGTGCCATCTCACTGGCCTCCACAGCGTATACCTGCAGCAGCAACATGCTCAGCAGTGCACATCCTGACCCGATGCAGTGGCCCGTGTCCTCTACCCTCCTCTTGGATCACAGTCAGCACAGAAAGTGGCACAGTACTAGACAGCGGTGGGTGGTACAGGCCACTGCCCACACCTCACTTCCTCAGGTGATGCCCAGGAAAAATGCAGTTTTTCACCCGGCAGTTTTCACCCACCACCCATCCACGCTGCAGGTGAACAGAACCACCATGCACCCAGCTGCCCTTCACTCAGGAAATCTGATCACTGTCTGGAGAGCAGCCAGTCTGAGAACACAGTGGCCTAAAGGGCAATTAGCCTCACACAAAGGGTACCTGCTGGTGGGGGAGCTGTGGCTTGTCCTGCCAGCAAATTCTCAGCAGTTTCTACCATTAAACCAGCATCTTGTACACTATGTCAGGCTCTGAGGAGCTGTGCCAGGAAGGGAGGGCAGAGAGGCCCAACACTGACTCCAGGACATACCTCTTTCTACATTTAACTGAAGTAGCAGTTCAAAACACATATCCCATAGCACAGCTTACTCAGTTACCTCCATTCCACCCCATGCCACTCCTAGCTGTCGATGATCTGCACATTCATCACAGCTGCCACCTGACTGACATGAGCCTCATCACAAGGACACACCAGGACCACCAATTCATCCTACCACCAACCTGGTGACAGCACCTATCAGACCCAGACACCACCTGCAGTGCCACCTTGTACCCAACTCACCACCTTGGGCCGTGCATGGTGTGCACAGAATAGGCTGATGATTCCAGTACCACAGCCAACATCCAAGATGACCTTGTCCTTCAGAGATTCCTTGTTCTGCAGGATGACACTGTGGTACTTCATTGTTCGTGGCTGGTCTGCCAACATTTCCAAATGAAGTTTCTAGAGGAAACACACTGAGCATCACTGTGAGGCCACACAGGGCAGTCCAGTACCACCAGTGCAGTCTAGTACCACTTGCAGTTTCTCCCTACATTTCCCCAGGAGCAAAGTAAACAGAGAACAGTGGGGACCACTCCAGATGGAGGAGCAGCTATGTTCCCCATAGTCAGGAGGATGGTGCATCCTTATCACCTTACCACGTATCTATCACAAGAGAATACTAAACACGTCACAGGAAAGCTGTCAGGGAAGCCCAGTGAGCTCCTCTTCATACGTAAGTTTGCTCCTAGACTACCTGAGGAAGGTAGAAATTATACCTGGATGGAACTAACAGTCCTGGCTGACACACAAGTTTACCCCTAGACTGCCTGATGAATGTGGAAATTATACCTTGGACGGAGGTAACAGCCCTGGCTGGCCAATGCTGCATGATGAAAAATAAAAGCACTTGGGCCCCAAGAAGATAGAGAAAGGCTGCCTTAGGATGTTGACAGAGCCCCAGGCCACTGCAAGGATGTAACACACCCCAGCATCCTCAGCTGCAAGACCCAGCTACAGAAGAAGCACCTCTAGAGGGAGACAAGCAGCCAGGCAAGAAAATAGCCCAGGAGGGCTGCCCAGACTGTGCCCATACCTGGCCGGCACACACAGGAGTCTGAATACGGACCCTCATAATTCCTCACAAAGACACCACTGTAGCATAAAAACAAAGGTGCAAGAGGGAGGAAGCTGGCAGGGAAAAAAATCAAGCCCACTAATCTGCCTACAAGCATCTACTTTAAACATAAGTACAGACTGGGCAAAACACAAAGGATGGGAAGGCATGCCACACTCACAACATGGGAGGAGAGTTGGAGCAGCTATACCAACATCAAGCAAAATATATTTCAGGGCAAGGCATGTTTCTAGGTCACAACAACACAGGAATTGTTTCATCAAAAGGACATCATAATTCTAAATGTTTCTGTGCCTAATAATAGAATGTAAAACAATAAGCAGCAAAAATCAAAAGAAATGCAAGAAAAGAGTTACAGTTAGAGGTAGAGTTCGACACCCTCCTCAGTAACTGACTGAAGTGGACAAGGCACGCCAACACATACTTACAGCAGTAGTAACTACTCCAAAATGTCTAGAGATAAACTTTACAGAAAAAGTAAACCACTGTGTACAATAAAAACCTTAAAACTCTTGAGACATGGAACGAAGTCTGAGCAAAGACGAGGAATAGACACCACAGAGACTCATCCCTCCCAAAATGATAGCAGCTTTTCAAAATAATAAATGCCAAGGCTACCAGGAAGATGCTAAAAATAGAATGGCTTCCAACCTTCTCAGATTTACATAGCTAGTGTAATGAAAAGAACAGCAGAAAAATAAGTGGATCAATAAGATAGAATAGAGATGCTGGAAAAGATGCTTGAAATGTATGATAAATGTGGCATTTCCCCAGTTACCAAGGCTAGATTCGCAGGTATTTGTGGCAGGAATCTAAGGCAGAATATCACCTTCTGCTTTATCACAAATAAATTACAGAGTGCTCTAAGTATTTCACTGTTTAGATATGTGACAGTTGTGGCAGAAAGTATCCATAAACCTTACCAAAAGAAATCTGTAAGCAGCAACTGTCTGTGCTGGGAGTGCAAGCTGGGGAAGCCGATTTAGGCTGAAAGTTCTAACCAAGTACATAGATTAATAAATGGTTTTTAATTATAATTTTAAATTTGGAAATACAGCATACATACAAAAAAGTAAATTAAAAGTATTGGCAGAGATTATCAAACAGTAACACAGCATACCCTGGGTGTTACTCACAGGATGCTGCACACCAAATCTTCCCACACAGCATGTGATCAGACACTCCTTGTGATAAGAACAGTCACCCAATTCCAGGCAAAGACTCCTGCTCCCAGTGTTACCACTTTGCTACATTCACACCTTTATTTAACTGAATCAAATGTCACTTATGTCTGCTTCCTCCACTCAAATGCTTCTATAACATTCACCCCACAAATAGCTGTTTATGTGCTTTAAACAGGGGCTATTGCCTGAGCCATATAGCACAGGCTTTTCTCTATAGAAGGAAAGTAAAAACATTAGTAAGTTGGCTATTTATAGGCATCACTGTTACCTAGTTTATATAAATTTTTACTTTTTTTTTTTTTTGTACCAGGAATTGAACTCACAATCTTGTGCTTGCCAGGCAGGCGGTTATGCCATTGAGTTATATCCCTGTCCCTCTACCTCAATTTTAAAGCAAAATGAATTATTTCTTTTAAACACTGACTAAAATTCATAATCCTTTACTCAAATAATATCTTTAAACTGGGTCAGCAAACAGCAGCTCTTGTGTCAAGTTCTTTCCCATCTGCTTTTGTATAGCCTTCAAACTAAGAAAGGATGCTGCATTTTTTGTGTGTTTTAAACAAAAGAAAAAGATTTTGAGACATAGGAAAGTCATAGGAAATTCAGATTTCAGTGTCTCTAAATAATGTTTTATTGGAACACAAGCATGATCAACTCATATGAAATTCAGATTTCAGTGTCCCTAAATGATGTTTTAATGGAGCACAAGCTTGCTCAAGTCACATGCACATAGCTGCCTTCACATCACCAAGGTAGAGCTGGGCAGTAGCTAAAGCGATCTCACAGCTAGCTGAGTCAACCAGGAAGTTTGTCACTCATTTTAAACAACCAGAATAACCAGACCAGAAACTACTTTTGAAAATCTAGAGCCCAAAACTAAAGAGAAAAATCTGCCATCAACCCAGCTGAGCTGGGAATCCAGAAGGTCATACCAGAGTTCCATAGCTGCCGAAGTACTCCTCATCCTGCCATGTGTCCTCAGGGTCATACTCTTCCACTTGCCTCCCCATGTGATTCGCTGGGATGTACCCACAGCAGCCTGCCCGCTCACCCCACCACCAGTCAGCTGTGGTTTGTCTCAGGATAAGAATTTTTTCTCCCCTGAAAAAACTGAGCTGCAAAACAATCAGAAGCAGACAGACATTAAAATCCAATAAAAAAGGAAGGGGAAAATATATATACATATATATATATAAACAAGGTAGTTAAGATAGTTATATTACTAATTTTTCTTCATTCATTGTACAGAGACTTGTGGTAATATTGTTTAGAGAATATTATACTACAAATGCCTATATTTTGAACTTTGAGTAACTAATTTACAGATAGCAACACACAATGTATTAACCATTGTTACCCTCCTATTATCATTTTGAATTTTTTTTTCTGTTTAAAATTAAAAAAAGAAAAAAATCCAATAAAGAAGCCAGTAACTTCATTTCAATGGTGAGTATGAGATAAACTCCTGTCAGTAATGACTAAATCAGGGATTTCAAACAGGGTCCACAGGTAATTCCAGCAACTGACATGTTATAAAAGTCACAGCAGGATTTAAGAGATATTTTGTGGAGCACCTATTTGAAGGAATGACACAGGTTAATTCACGCTCTTTAAAAAGAAAGCACAAGCTTAGCATTGTAGCAAACATCTGTAATCCCAGCATTCTGGGTAGTTGAGCAGGAGGATCACAGGTTTGAACCCAACCTGGGCAACTTATCAAGCACTGTCTCAAAATAAAAAGTTAAGAAAGTACTGGGACATAATTTAGTGGGAAAGCTAATGGTTCAAATCTTAACAGGAGAGAAAGCAGGTGAAGGGAGGCAGACAGAAAGAGCAAATATTTTCAAATGGCTTTGGGTAGAATTTCTCAATAGCTTTTCATCATACTGTTATACTGCAGCAAACTCAAGTCACAGAAGGCTCACTGTGACAGAGTAAGAAAAGCAACTTCCAAACAGATGCTTTGGAGAGCTTCTCTATAACCATGGGCTTACAGCATGCTTTCCAAAAAGCAATGGAGCTGGTACTTCTCCCTGGATAGGTCAAGGACCCCATTCCTCACCAGGGAATGTGACCACATGACTCAAAAGGTCCCACACTTTTTTTAACTTTGTTATGACACTGCAAAAGTTATATCTGATTTTACCACCAAATATGTTGAAAGCCATATATCACGGATGTTGCACAGCTACCTGGGTCTCATCAGTGGCAGTATAGTCTGCGATTGCCACAAACTCCTCTGGCTGTGGCTGCACACTCTCCTGCAAGAGCTGGGCTTCACCAAACCCCGTGGGCTCCTCTTCCTGCTCCTGCCACAGAGACACAAGGACAGCACCATGGAGTTTCTTCTTTTCCACACAGGTGATTAGGATGGGTTCAAATAAAGATTCCTATGACTAAGGATTCATTAGGCAAACCCCTTGGGTCATCTTTGCTAGCATAACGGAGGCTATCACCTTCACTCCACCTTACTTTACATCTCTGATACAGCCTAAAGAGAATGTCAGTGGGACCAGCAATAAAAAGGGTCTAGGACCCTTGGCTACACTGGCAATGAAAGTGAAAATGTACACAAGAAAAAAACTGCATGGGCTTGGATTCCAGAGACCTTTTCTCCATAGGACAGAGCTGGACAGCACAGCCAAAGGCCTAGAAGAGGTGTTGTGACCTGGCATAAAACTGCCATAAATACCTATGGAGCTCAGGCAACCCCACTGGGACCCATTCTGCCAAGATCTGGAGAAATCCTGCCTTGTGCCACCTTCCATGAGGATCCAAAGACCTGGAAGACAGCCCTGGAGGTGGCAGAGCCCTAAGCCACACATCCTAGCTCAACAAAGCAACCTGTTCCAATTGACATACCTTTAACAAGCATTCCTAAACATAAAACTAATTTTTGCTCACTTTAGGGAATGTGTGCAAATATAAAAGCGTGTAGAAGAAAACAAAAATATACTGTAACCTCATCCTGGGATTAGAGATGACAATTAACACATTGGCATTTATCATTCCATACTGAAAAAAGTGTACATGCACAGAGAGCTTGCTAGAATCACACAGTTGCTTTATGATCTGTTCCTCACTTCCTAATTCTGAATATTTTCCCTGATATTCAATATGCTTTTAAACATATATAACGTATAGATATTGTTATGGATTAAAAACTGGTGGTCAACTTAACACCAGCTGAATTAAATCAGCAGGGTGCTGAGCACAGATGTTCCACCTGAGGAAAGTTGGCAGCATAAATAGAGACATGGAGGAGACGAGTGAGGCGTTGTGGGTTCCTCTAAGTGTTGCCGTTTGAGCCACTGGTTCTCCTGAGGAGTGGTCATGACTAGCTTCCCCAGCATGAGTTCGACCATTGTCATTGGAGGAGCTCGGGACCTTGTTGGTGAGAGTGCCTGTGGTTCACTTTGGGGGAGCTCTGGTCCTTACATCAAGCATCACTTCCTAGCTCTGGTGGGGAAGACATTTAATCTCCAGGACAAATTTGCCATGCTGGCTTTCTGGCATGTACTCAACTGTTCTTATTGTCAGAGGAGCTCAGGACCTCCGCGTCACTGAGGATGGCTGTGGTGCTTTTCAGGATAGCCTTGGTTCTTACTTTGAGTGTGAGTTCTCGGCTCCAGCATAGAACCCTCAACCTACCAGCGCAGCTCCTTCACCCCGCTGGCATAGACTTTCTAGCTTCCACCACTGACTTTTGGGCCCAGCACGGATCCATAAAACAGACTAGTGTGAATCCTTCTCGTGGGCTTAAACCTCCAGTTGGACTAGTGGGAGGCATTGTCATGGGCTCTAGGTTTTCATCCGGACGCATGCAGGACATTGCTGTGGGATCTAGACCCTTAGCTGAATATTCTGGGTTTTTAGTGTTGTGGATAGATTTCCTGCACTTTCTTGTGTTAAACTCTGGGTGACCATCATAAAATAATATTATAAATTCTGTGTCCTGATTCTAATTGTTCTCCTCACAACCCCTGACTACAACAGATACATGTATATATAGTGGTACCTCAGATCACAACTTAATTCTTTCCATGATTCTGGGTGCAAAGAAAACTGGACAAGAACTAATCCAAAGTCAGTAGTTAGGTTTAATGTTGACCTTATAGAGAAATTTGATTTGGTTCTTCTCCAGTTTGGACTGTGACCAGAATCGTGCAGAATTGAGTTCATGAATCAAGGTAGCTCTTGTACTGGAGGTTGAATCCAAGGCCTTCACACCGAGTGACACTGCCAGCCCTTTTTTTTTTTTTGACAAGGTCTTGCTAAATTGCCTCTGCTGAGCTGGAATTTACAGTCCTCCTGTTTGAGCCTCCCACAATGATGGGATTATGGGCATGCATCACCACAACCAGCTCCAATCTATATACTTTTGATACTGATGTAGTATTCTAGTCTATGAACTATCATAACTTAATCTCCTTTTGTACATTTGTACTTTTAGTTTTCTCTATAATTATGCTAATATCAGTTTTCCTAAACATAAATCACACTACCTGCACCTGACAACTTTCTTAGACTACATTCCTGAGTGTGAAGACAATGGATCAAGACTCTAGGCCTTCATGACTTTTGATTCTACTGCCAAATGCCTCCAAAAGGGCAGGGTTTCTCACTTCCTTTTGGGGAGTAGAATTTGGACATGTGAGTGGCAACTGCTAATTTCCTGCACCTTCATCAATAATACATATTGATCACTTTCGTCTTCATCAATTCCCTGCATAAAAATTACCTTTTCATTACTTCCACTTGCCTTTATTACAATAGTCAAGCATGTTTTTCAAAGTACTGATTGGCCACATTTGTATTTTGCTAATAGCCCACTGTGTCCTTCACATTCTCTCTACTGCACTTCACCACTCCCTTCCCACCTCCCTCACACATCTGCTCCGTGGTCACCAGACACCTGTTTGTCTGCATTCATACTTGCACATGCACACGCACACACACACACACACACACACACACACAGGCACAGTGGGGTTTTATTCCTTTTCATATAGCCTTTTTTGTACAGAATATCTCAAATTCTTTTATTTTGCTTTTCTTATACAATACCTTTGTGGAAAACTGATATTTTCAATGACCATAGAATACTTAATTCTGGTTGATTGGTCAACCATCTTCTACTGATTCTCATATGGTATCATTTCCCATCACCAAAAATTATGCTAAAACAATAACACAAAGTCTGCACATGTATCCATATATAAAGGCCTTTTTCCCATGGGAGAAACTGGACAGCCTAAAAGATAAATGAATTATTCACACATGTCAGAACCTTTCCGTACAGGGTCTCCCCACTTCACCAGCAGAATACAGTACACCCTCTGCTGAACACCCAGCATAAACAGGCATCATCACTGCCTCTAATATTTGGTAGTGACAACTATAGTGTTGATTTCAATCATTTGGTAACATTTCTTCATGGTTTTTGGGTGCTTAAATCTGCTCTGCTATTAAAGGCCTCTTTATTTATAGGTTTGCTCACTACTTTATTTGGCTACTTGTCTTCTGCTTATCAGACAGAAAGAACTTTTTGCATAATGTATCTTATTTGCAATCTTGAGCAAATATTTCGCCATATATATTGCTACTGGTTTTTTCAACAAAAGTAAAGTACAGGTCGGTAGAATTATATAGCCACACTGAAGTATACATACACATACACACACACACTCTAAAAAAGATGGAAAATAAGAGACAAAGAATGAGATATGTGAAACAAGCGAAAAAAAAAAGCTAACTGGTATGCAAGCAGAGTCCATCAAAAAAGAATAGGAAGTGGAAAAAATAACTGAAGAATGATGGTAGAAATTTGTCTAAAATTAACAAAAACATCACCTCAGATTCAGGATAAGTACAAAGAAAATTCCTTAAAAAAAATGAGAAAATCCTGAATGCAGTCACTGCAACTAATAGAACAAGACAGTGTTGACATCTCATAGGAAACAACAGGACCAGAAGATGATGAAATGACACATTCTAAGTGTTGAAAGGAAAAAAATACCTCCAACCTAAAACTTTATTATAGCAAGCTGACACTACCTGATCAACAAGCCCACATGACTAACTAAAAAAATAAGCTATTCATGTTAAAAGAAAATAAGCCTAGAGAAAACTAAAACTCCAGAAAAACAGCAAGACCTTCAAGGAGTAAGTACATGGAGAAATGTAAGAAACAATGAGACTTTATTTAAAAAATGGCTTTTTATAGTAGAAAGCAACATAACAATCTATTCTGGGACCTATAACATGTAGAATTAAATATAAGTGCTGGAAAATGGAACTTGCAATATTTTTATTGTAAAGTAGAAAAGAACATGAAAAAATAATGCATGTTGCAATTTCTTGGAAAGCCACTAAAATAATATATAAAAAAGTATAGCTAAAAAGCCAATAAAGGAGATAACATGGAATTATAGAAAATACTTGATTAACCCAAAAGACAGTAGAAATACAGAAACACACAAAGTAGAACTCTGAAAAACAGAAAATAAGACTCTCGGGAGGCTGAGGTAGGAGGATCACTGTGAGTTCCTGGCCAGCCTGAACCATACAATGAAATCCTGCCTCAAAAAGGAACCAAAAAAAAAAAAAAAAAAAGAAAGGAAGGAAAGGAAAGGAAAGGGGGGCCCAGGGGTTTAGCTCAGTGGTACAAGTGTTTGCCTGGCAAGTGTGAGATAATGAGTTTGATCCCTCGTACAAAAAAAAAGAAAAGAAAAAAGGAACAGAAAGGAAAGACCAAGACTAAATCCTATCAGCCATTACACTAAATGTTAATGGACTAAAATGCTCTAGTTGAAGGGCAGAAATCATTTTACAGGAGGAAGACAGAACCAAGAGCTAGACTCAGCTAGCCTTTTTACAAAAGAAATGCTTTCAGTACAAGCTAAGTTAAGCTGAGGAAATGTGTATATAACTTGACATATCCTGTGAACACTAACCATAAGAAAGCTGGTACAGCTAAGTCAACATTTGAAAAAGCATATGCAAGGCAAAAAGTATTACTAGAGAAGACACATACTTTGTGAAAACAAGAAATCAGGGCTGGGGATTTAGCTCAGCGACAGAAGCACCTGCCTGGCAAGCGTGAGGTTGAGTGTGATCCCCGTACCAAAAACAAAAACAAGAAATCAATTACTCTAAGAAAATCTAAAATAAATTAACCTAGAACCCTAAAAAGAGTAATGGTTAAAAAAATGCTAAAACAAAAATAACCAATATCATCAGATTTTTCTTCTATAGTGGACAGTGCATTAACAGAATTACTGAAAAACTACAAAGATTCACCAGGCATTAGGGAAATTAAAAAATATCATTTCCAAACCCTCCTAGTGACCAAAATTAAAGAATCTCATGCTGTCAAGTATCAGCACTACTGTAAGTTCCTGGAGGCCTGTGAACCAGGGTGGTTACTTGGGGGAACAACTGATCTTTCCCCAGTGCAAATGAGTGTGTGCAATTCCTTCCACTGACAATGCCATCCCTGGGTCACAATTGACAGAGACTAGTGACACACAGCACTGTGAGATAGAGAAACCTGGAAATATGTGACGTGTCCAGCAAAAAGGGAACAAACAAAACAGGGTACAACCTACTGTGCAAGAGAGGAACACAACAGACCTTCACCTGTGAAGGTAAAGTGTTTACACAAAGAACACAAAATGAACCTGCATAAATACCTGTGAATGCAGTGTGCTTTGAGATACAAGGATCTCAGAAGTAGTGAGGCTGAAGTAGCATGCCACAGTATCAACAACGTCAAATGCCCCAACAGTAAAGTTGTATGAGAAGGGTAACCACAGGTGACAGTGAGCATGATATTACCCAAACTTTAAAGGGCACCCACAAAACAGTATCACATTAAAACATTAAAAAAAAACAGTGCAGAAGCACACACATCAATACCCTAATTCACAACAGTATTTTCCTCTGAAGAAGGGAGAAGAAGTCTGGGTATAGGGAACAAACTACTATTCATAGTATTATTATTTCATAAGTGCATGTTATGAGGCAAGTATGACAAAATGTTAAAAACTTCACAATGTGTACTGTACTCCATGTCTGCCGTATTATTCTGCAACATTCAAATATATAAATTTCCCAAGAGAAAAATAGGACATCCATGGAATTAAAACATCTGTATGACTAATTCTAAGAAATAGACTTGCTAGGCGAGGTGGCGCAAGCCTATAATCCCAGCACTCAGGAAACTGAGATAGGAGGATCTCTGCAAGTTCAAGGCCAGCCTGGGCTACAAAATACATTTAAAGCCAGCCTGAACTGCACAGTGAAACACTGTCTCAAAAGGACCAAAAAAAAAAAAAAAAGACTAATGAAATTAAGTCAAATAAAAACAAAATTACTATATATAAAAAACCAAAGAAGGTAAAACGATCATTAGAATAAGGATAGTACAGAGATGAAAATGGATTTTTTGTTTGTTTGTTTGATACCAGAGATCAAATTCATGACCTTGCACTTGCCAATCAGGTGCTATGCTGCTGAGCTATATTCCTGGCCCATTAAAATGATTTTTAAAACAGTTTATTACAGTATTCATTTGTTAACTGCACATAATCAACATTCTTCCAATTTTAAGATGATTTTACTAACTTGAATGAAACTCTACATGTACAACAGGCAAAGAAACAACACAAAAATTACTCTCTTCTGATGCCAAGCCTATCTTCAGCACTCCAGTTCCTTCCCTGCTACTTCACTAAACACTCAAGAACCAGCTTAGGCCTCAAATGTGGAGCTCCAGAGGTCTGCACCATTGGAGCCTTGATAAGCATTTTCCCTGGAAGTACTTACATCAATTCAGAATTCCGCTATTCTCCCCTTTCAATGTAAGCATTATATTGTTGGCAGCCACCCTCCAAGGGACAAGAAACATTCTTCCACCACACCTATGAGCCAACGCATAGCACTCTGCACTGTTCATGTTCATGAAGCACAGGCTCTTACAACCAGACCACAGTTACCTGCAATTCACTTTGGGGACAGTCAGCCGATGTTGCCATAGTTCATTTAGGCATTGCCTCATAACTGATGCTTTTATTATTTCATTCTCTTGTCCATTTCTACTTTAAAAGAGAAACACAAAGTACATGTTACACTGCTTGATAACTAAATTCACTTTACCTATAAGTCCCTTGACAAAGGTCCTCTACCAAAAAAGTATGTCAACTGTACAGAATCGTTAGGGACAAGTGAAAGATTTAAAAATTATACAAACTTCAATTTGTGTTTTCTCTACTCCCTACACAGTGTTAATCTGCAGCTTGTTACTTTCTGTTAGATCACCATGCTGATTTGTGACAGTAAAACCATGCTACTCTCTCCCTGTAACTATGTTAGCTTTAACTTCACTTAAAGTCCCCTGCCTGTTTGGGGCATGGTGGCACACGCCTGTAACCCCAGCACTAGGGAGGCTGAGGCAAGAGGATCCTTGCAAGTTCGAGATCAGCTTGGGCTACAAAGTGAGACCCTGCCTCAAAACGTAAATAAGTCAAGTCCCCTGTGTGGCCCTCAAAATGTTCTCACCTGCAAAATCAAGGCCAGCTCACCCAGACCCTTTCTCCCTCAACCTCACTTTCTAAGAGAACTCTGGGGTACGTGTATTTTACAATTACAAGCAATTCTTTGTTCAAAATTGTGTTTCACATCTAAATCAAGGTTGATACTAATTTATATACATTTTCAAGGGACAGTCTGGTCCAGGATTGGCTGAAGCAGCAGGGGGAGTAGACAGAACTCTAGAAAAACAGTCCGGGTGAGGGCCAGGAGGGCGTGGCTCCGATTCAAAGGCTTCCCGCAGGTGCCGGCTTGGGCAACACTGGTCCAGGATGCTACTTTGGGAAGAGCCCGGGTCGCGGCAAGTGGGCGGGGCAGGCGCCCAGCTCGCATGGGCCCAGCGCTTGGAGCCGACACGGAGTTGGGGGGGAGCGCTCGCGGAGGTCTGGAAAAACGATCGGAAGCATGGGTCCACCAGTAACGATACGCATTTAGGATGTTCTGCCTCACTTGCGGTACAGCTCAGAAGACCTACCTCGCATTTGTTTCTCCGTTGAATTATGAGCACTCACCGCGGAGGGGCGTCCAGACCCCACCCGGCGCCTGTGCCACGGCCCACCACCCGCGCAAGCGCAGTGCGCACAAACGCTCTGAGCAGTGGGTCCCGCCCAGGGCTGTGAAGTCCCGCGCAGGCGCAGTCCGCACGTGCCTTGCACTCTTAAGAGACGCCGAACCACGGTTTAGGATACACACGGGCACATTGCGCACACTCAGGCCTAGGGCTCCTGCAAATGCATTTCACGGCCTCCCTTGAAATGCGTCCAAATGCATTTCACGCGCCTAGCGAGGCAGGCGAGGCTGCAGAGTGTCGGACTCCGAGGTCGGCGACAGCAGAGTGTGGCTGCTGCTGTGGTGCCTGGCAGGTCTTCTGGCGTGACCGCTGACTCAAGGAACAGGCGTTGTTTCCGGCGCTCGCGCAGCGGCCACTGGGAGACCGCGCGAATTCCGCTAACTGGACGGGGACTTAGAGAGATGGCCGCCCTGAGCGGTCTCGCGTGGCCCTGCCGCGCGCTAGCGTTTGGCCGGGGTGGCCATCCCTGGTCCTTGCATCCGGAAGACCGTACTGCGCGGTTGTAGCCGTGCACACCTGGCCCCTAGGACCCCAGCGGTGACCGGTGCAGTGGCCTGTGGAAAAGAGCCTGTGACGAAGCTGGGACCCCGAGGCTTGCGGGCAAACACCAGAATTCCGGGCCAGAAGGGCGGTGAGTTCGCATGACTTCAGTCCGCCCAGCGTGTGTGCATACAAGGCCGCAGCCTCCCGAAGACCTTTGCCAGGTTTTGTAGGCCTGTCTGAAGAGAAGTTAAAGCGCTGAGCCGGAGCTCCCGAGGCCAACAGAGGCCCGCCGTGGTCAGTTGGCAGTTTTCAGAAGCTCAGGAGCAACGGGATGGGCCCAAAGTGAAATGGACTGCAGACAGCGACTCAGCATCTCCAACACAACCCCCAGCAGCTTGACTAATTAGGAGAGGGACCCTCCCTGATAGATGACATTAGGCATAAATCTAATATGCAATAAAACGATTACTGGGTGTGTGAAGGGAGGGAAGTAAACCATAATCAAGAAAATGTACAAGTAGAAACACTGATCAAGATTCTGGAGTTGACAGACAAGGACTTAAATGAAAATTGGTGTGTTAAATTTTTAAGGGAAAAGTGGACAAAATAGGTAAGAGAAATTGACATAGAAAATAAGGACATACTTTTAAAGTCAAATGGATAAGTTCAGCTGAAACTATACAATACCAGAAATGACCAACACATGGCAGAGTGAGTGTAGCAGAGGTAGAAACAAAGAATCCCGTCTAAGGAATTTATCCATACTGGCACACAAAAAAGAACTTTAAAAAGCATGAGATGGTACTGTTCCCTTTATATTAGTAAATACTCAAAAAGAGGAGAGGTTAAAGCAAAAGAAATATTGATCTCTGAAAATCTCGGAGTTAAGTGAAGTCAAGCCAGAATTGCCAGACATTAAGCTCAGCAGCCCAGGTGCTTTCCTGGCAAGTGCAAGGTCATGAGTTTGATCCCCAGTACCCAAAACAGACAAAAAAAATCCGAGCCAGAATTTATACAAAGAAAACTGCACAGTCGTATCACAGTAAAACTGAAAATCAGCAGTTTAATGAGAAAATCTTAAAAGCACTATAAGAGAAAGACTAATTACCCGAAAATATCAGCAGTAGTTTAGGGATATGACAAAGATAAGGCACCCTTACAGTGCTGAAAAAATGATCTGCTAAACCCAACTACAGTACCTGTTACAAAGGAAGTCAAGATAAATTTGTCTTCAGATAAAATCTGAGAGAATCTGACACAAACCTCCATAAAAGAAATGTAAAATGGTCCAAATTAAAGGGATCTCATAACTACAGGAAAGAAAAGAGGTCCAGAAAGTATAAATAAGTGGGTACATGTTTAAGGTTTTTCCTTATGATCTGACGTTTATAATGTGTTTATAATATCAATGACAGCTCAAAGAGCAAGGGGACTAAGAGGAATTAAACTTGTACATTGCATCTTTATTAGGAAGCCAGAAAAGTATAGTAACTTCAGGTAGGTGAAGAGTGCATATTCATCTCACAAAGTATAGTACTGAAAGCAAAATAGAAAAAAATATTGATAGACAAAGTAAGAGAATGAAACAACAGGATGCATGAAAAACCGAGATAGAAGTAAGCCAAGTTTATGTATAATAATATTAAATGTAAAAATGTGCCATTTTTAAATTTTTTATTTTAGATTTAACCACAGAAAATTGGTGCAAAGGGAAAGGGAGGACTACCTCTCAACACAATAATAACATTTTAAAGAGCTAATATTAAATAATATCACTAAAGAGCTTTATTTCATAATAAAATTAAATAGTTCTAAATCTAACAAAGCTTCAAAATACGTAAATTAAAATTTCAAAAAATATAACTCAAAGGAGAAGCAACCTACTTAAAGTTGAAAATTTTACACTGCTCGCATAACTCAAAAAAGATATAGATTCAAACTCAACCGATATTATATGTACTATGTTAGTATAGTGCGTGATATTGTGTCTGTCAGTATATACCACTAATGAAAAAGTACATGGTATTTTCATGTACTCAGAACATTTCAGCAAAATAGACCATGGTAGATTAAAAGGCAAAATTAAGTATGGCAGATGTTGACATGGTCCTATTTTCCTTCCTAGTGTTCCTGCTTGCATTGAGTGAACTCACTGAATGTCAAGACTGGTCATGCCATACAGACATCAGAAGAGCATAAAGAAATTGTAACATATATAAGCGGCAGAGACCACTACATTTGTGTAAAGGCAACATGACATGCGTTCAGGCAGAGAGTAATAACCTCTTCCCCAAACAGAACAAAGAGAAGTGTGTCCCTTTTATAGGGATGGAGAGAAGGTAAGGGGACATTAGGCAGGAAGAGCCCAATGAACATCTGTGGTAAAAGTTATCTGACATCTTGCATTTCATTGAGTATAGTTCTTTGAAATGGCCAATGTAGATTTTTGGGTGTCTCGAGATGTCCCCAGCTGTCTTCAGGACCTACAGAATTCTTTGTCCTGTCTTATCTCTTTTCCTGTATTTGCCAACGACAGCCTCAGGTGCTGAGTTGAATTCCCTGCAGAGTAGTGCTTCTGCTGGCAAGCAAGCTGGAGGCTGGGACAGTCAGGTCCTGTTGGAGACTTACAGAAATGAATACTCCTATAATATGGCATTTTGATTAGAGCAGACATTACACAGGCTGATTAAGAATTGGCTTTTAAAAAAAGAAATGAAATGATGTGGCGGTCTCCTGTAATACCAACTACTCTGGAAGGCTGAGGCAGGAGATAACAAATTAAGCCCAACCTGGGCAACTTAGAGACTTAGACCTTGTCTCAAGTATTTTTTTTTTAAAGGCTGGGGGTGTAGCTCAGGGTGAAGACCCTGGTTCAATCCCCAGAACCACAGGAGAGAAAAAGAAAAAAAGACAACCTGGTGCCAAATTGTGAGGTGGGAATTGGGTGGCAACAATAGATACTCCCACTTGGAGGAGGAATATAACAGCCATGAAGGTGGTGCTGTTCACAACAATTCTGAGTCCCAACTTAAAAATGTCACCAGAAATTTGACCAGTGGGTGTATTGCTCTCTGGATGGACTTTCTGTGGCTTTGAGTCTGCCTTGCTGGCTCCTGACCCTACCCTTTGAGTCATTCTTCCTTTTCAATAACAAGTAGCCTGTGTTTGTGACTCAGTAGTTTTGTTAGCCTGTTGCCTTCCTATGAACATTTAGGGATTCAAAAACTTTTTTTCATTTTATACTATTCTTTTTTTATTTTGAAGAGAATAAAACAAAAGAGGACAGAACAAAGCAGATCAGAACAGAACAACATAAGCAACACAGCACTTTACAACAAGACAACCGGATATTAACAGTAGCTTTCACAATATCTCTTTCTCTGCTATAGTTGAGCATAGTTTCAAGTACAATAATATCAAACATAACAAAGTAGTATGAAGCCATTCAAGAGAATAAAAGAATTACACTGTATTCTAAACTAAATAACAGAAAATGATCAATGGCTACTAAAATACCTCATTTTCCATAAAAATATGTTTATACTATCACATATATTAAAATCCCAATAAGACACATCATGATAGAACCGATGGTAATAGAAGAATAAAAGCACAATAGGACTTCAAAGCAAGATGATATTAAATCAGCAATGGCTGCCGTAATGTTTTGTTTTCTTCAAAACAGCTTTTCATACCATCATACATAATAAAGTCAAACAAAATAGAATAAAACCATTCCAACTGATGAATGAAAACATTAAAAGGTTTCAAAGCTATGTAATGGGGAATCATGATTACCATAAAATCTTATGTACTCTTACCATTTCTCACACTAGGGAGACTATATGGTATTTATACATGTAAGTTTGGTTTATTTTGCTTGTGAGTATGGTCTCAAGTTGCATCTATTTATAAATATCTCAATGTGATCATTCTTTATAGCTGAGTAGTACTCCATTGTATAAAAATACCACAACTTTTTTATCCATTCCTCAGTTGATGGGCACTTAGGTTGTTTCCAAGAGCTGGCTATTACACATTGTGCTGCTATAAATATGGGTGCACATATATCACTGTGGTATGATGTTTTCAGTTCTTCTGGGAATATGCCTAGAAGTGGAATAGCTGGGTCAAATGAGACTTCTAACCCCAGCTTTTTGAGGAATCTCCAGACTGACCTCCACAGTGGTTGCACCAGTCTACACTCCCACCAACAATGCAGAAGAGTTCCTTTTCCCCCACAGCCTCTCCAGCATTTGTTG